>SZWC01002770.1:4629-15602 GCA_023375785.1 Penium margaritaceum | reverse complement strand
CTTTGGTTTCTGTGACCCGGCTTTGGTTTCTGTGACCCGGCTTTGGTTTCTGTGACCGGCTTAGGTTTCTATGACCCGGCTTTGGTTTCTATGACGGGGCTTTGGGTTGTGTGACCCGGCTTTGGTTTCTGTGACCCGACTTTGGTTCTTGTGACCCGGCTTTGGTTTCTGTAACCCGGCTTTGGTTTCCTTGACCCGGCTTTGGTTTCTGTGACCCGTCTTTGGTTTCTATGACCTGGCTTTCGTTTCTTTGATCCGGCTTTGGTTTCTGTGACCCGGCATTGGTTTCTGTGACCTGGCTTTGGTTTCTGTGACCTGGCTTTGCTTTATGTGACTCGGCGTGTTGGCTCTAGTGGGTGTAGAGGCACCCTCAAGGATGCCTAGCTCTCACTTGTTCACGCTACCAAGGTTTGGGCAGCCAGTGGACACCAATGGTGAAGAGTGTGGTGCACAAGGATCACGGATGTGAGTGGGCAGAACTCGTTGCATTCAGTATATCTGAATCGAAACACGTTTTTGTTAATTAGAATAGTGGGATTAATTCAGATCCTTATAGCCTGTGATCTAAGCTTTCCAACGCATCCAAGCACGCCCAAAACGGAGCAGTAGAGCCCCTGCTACGGCCGTCGAAGTAACCCTTGGTGGAGCCGCCCACCAAGCCTTGCACTCTAGGCAACGGGAGGCGCTTCGACGATGACCCGTCGAAGCGCCTTTCCTTGCCCAAAAGTCAAGGAGAAGTTCACCCTGGTCAAGGAGGCCCTTATGGTCACCTCATTCATGCCCCAGGTGCATTTGGAGGCCATTAGGAATGAACTTGGATCTCTGGTGGTGGAATATCCCGCCACCTATGGCGGGTACCAGATTCCATCCACCCAACACCCGTTTTTCGGGCTAGGCTAACTTTCTGAATACTCACTCAAATCGAGCGATTCAAAGCTCGATCTTGCATGGAAAAATCCAAGCAATCCAAATCTAAAGTCAGATCAGGTGTTCGACCACTCCTCAGTGGTCGAACCAGGGAGTACGATCAACGGCACTCATGGCAAGGGGCACACCATGTCAATAATCTCCCCCTTGCACCGCAGCCTTCATGCCCTGTCCTTGGAACCTGTAGCATTTTAAGCTTCACACCGCAGACCGAGCTCCATGCAGATTGCGTCGTGCCTGTCCTTGGGCTGTGCCTTGGTCATGGCATCGGCGAGCATGCGCTTAGTGCCACAATGCAATATAGCCGCATCTCCCTTCGCCACCAAGTCCCGCGCGTAGTGATGCCGGATCTCGATGTGCTTGGTCCTCCTGTGTAGCACCGGGTTATGGGTCAGGCTGGTGGCACTCATGTTGTCCACATTGAGTATTGTCGGCTCCCTTTGCGGCACGCCGATCTCCTTTAGCAGCCGACGTAGCCACACCGCCTCCTTTGCGGCTTCCGCGAGCGCAATGTACTCCGCTTCGGTGCTTGACAGCGCCACGCAGTCCTGTTTCCTGCTTGCCCATGAAACTGCTGCACCACCAAGCACAAACACGTACCCCGACGTTGATTTTCTGTCATCCACATCACCAACCCAGTCGGCATCCGAGTAGCCGACCAACTCAAGGGAGTCATCACGCGCTCCCCCTCCAAACACCAGCCGCGACTGTTTTGTCGCCTTGAGATAGCGGAGGATCCGCTTCACCGCTTGCCAATGCAACGGCCCGGGATCAGCAACGTAGCGGCTCACTTGGCCCTCCGCGAAGGCCAGGTCGGGCCGCGTCGCCACCATGGCGTACATGATGCTCCCCACTGCGGACTGGTATGGCACACCTGCCATCTCCTCCTTCTCCTCGTCCGTGCTCGGGCCCATGCTCGAGCTCAACTCACATGTGGTGGTCATGGGTGTGCCGATGGGGTTGCACTCCTCCATGTTGTAGCGGCGGAGCACCTCTTGCACGTACTTTGCCTGCCCCATCTCAAGCGTGCGTGCTTTGCGGTCCCTCTTGATGGCAACGCCAAGGTAGTACTCGAGCTCGCCCATGTCGGTCATTTTGAACCGACCGCCCAGCTGCCGCTTCAGGTTCACCAACTCCTCCATATCCGATGACACGAGGATGAGGTCATCCACGTAGAGGACCACAATCTGGTGCAACCCCGGCTGCTTTCGCACGTACACGCTGTGATCCGCCTCATAGCGCTTGAAGCCAAGCTCGGCCATAAAGCCGTCCATTTTTACGTACCACATGAGTGGCGCTTGCTTGAGCCCGTAGAGCGCCTTGCGAAGCCGGCACACCTTCCCCGGCGGCGCGTCCACCCCTTCCGTCACCTCCATGTAGACCTCTTTGTCCAGGTCGCCGTTGAGGAATGCGGTTTTTACATCCATTTGGTGGACTTCGTAGTCACGCGCCGCCGCCACTGAGAGGATGGAACGGATGGAGGCAAACTTTGCCACCGGCGCGAAGGTTTCGTCATAGTGTTCTCCTTTTTGCTGGGCGTACCCTTTGCGACCAGCCGCGCCTTGTACCGCTCCACCTTCCCCTCCTTGGTGAGCTTCTTCTTGAAGATNTTTTATGGCTCCCTCCCACTCAGCCCCATCCTTCTGCTGCAACGCCTCTTTGACGGTCTCGGGCTCCTCTTGCGCAAAGAACGCTCGAGCAAACCCAGTCCAGGTGCCCTGCGCGGCATCGTACCGTTTTGCCGTCCTCCTTGCGCGTCCGCTTCTCCGAAGCTGCTGCTGTTGAGGCTGCTGCTGCTGCTGCCGCTGCTGCTGCTGCTGCTGCCCTCTCACGGCGCCACTCGCACCGCTGGCCTACTCTCCCTCTCTTGGGGACTGTGGAGATGGGGACTCACTCCCCGTCTCCTCGTTCAGCTCCACTGCTGCCGGCGCTTTGGACTCATCGTCCGACTCGGCTGAATGCAAATCAGCCACTCCCCCATCCCCCGGATGGTTGTCGCCGGTTGGAGCCGCTTGGACGTCACCCTCTTTTGCGTCCTCCGGCATCTCCCCCTCGAGGAGTGGCAGCCACTCCCCACGCTTCGAGAGACCCGCGTCCTTGTCCGTCCAACGACTCTCCTCGTCAAACGTGACGTCGTGACTCTTCACGATCTGCTGCCTCCGCGGGTCAAAGAGCCGTTACGCCTTGCTCCCGCTCTCGTACCCGACGAAGATGCACCGGCGAGTCCGCGGGTCCAGCTTGCCCCGCCCCTCCCGTGCCTGCACAACAGCATGTGCAACACAACCAAAAGTGCGGAGGTGTGCCACAGTTGGCTTCCTCCCGCTCCACACTTCTTGTGGCGTCTTCCACACCTTGGACTCCGCGTCTTTTAGCAGCTTCGTCGGCGTCAGGTTCATGATGTACGCCGCTGTCCGTGCCGCCTCGCCCCAGTTCCGCCGCGCGAGGCCGGCATCGCTCAACATGGACCGGACCATGTTGAGGATGGTGTGGTTCGCCCTCTCGGCGACGCCGTTCTGCTGCGGGGAGTGTGGCGTAGTTTTCTGCCACGCGATCCCCTTGCTCTTCATCCATGCCAAGCAGCCCTCGTTCTCGCCACCATTGTCGCTCCGGAACGCCTTCACCTTCAACTCCGTTTGCCGCTCCACAGCCGCCACAAATTCCTGCATGCACGACAAGACATCGCTCTTCCTCTTAATGATGTAGAGGTAGAGCTTGCGGCTGTGATCGTCGATGAAGGTGACGAAGTAGCAAGCGCCCCCGATGGAGCTCTCGAATGGTCCGGACACGTCAGTGTGCACCACCTCCAACTTCGCCGACGCTCGCATCCCTTTGCCATTAAACAGCTGCCGTGTTGCCTTGCCGACCACGCATGGCTCGCACACGGCATCCTTGGCTACGTCCAGGCTCTTGACCTCAAGACCCCGCACCACTTCCTTCTTTGCCATGTCCATCATCGTTGAGGGAGCGATGTGGCACAACCGGCGATGCCACAGGTCCAGGTCCCCTTCATCCTTCGTCGCGAGGTGAGCGGCGTTGGTCCTCACCGCATCGGCAAGAACCTTGGTACGGAGAAGGTACAGGTCCTCCTCCCTCTTGCCACGTGCGATCACCTCGCCGTCCCCCTCCTTCCGGATGATGGCCTCTTTCTTGTTGAAGAGCACCTCGAGCCCCTTGTCGGTAAGGCGGCTCCTTGACAGCAGGTTTGCCCCAAAGTTGGGCATGTGGAGCACGTGGTAGATGGTGCACGGAATGACTTTCCCGTTCACCTCCGACTTAATGCGAACATTGCATTCGCCCGCGGCCAACTCTGTTTTGCCGTTCGCCACTGTCATGCGCCGCTCGGTGGCGCCGTAGGTGACGAATGCCGCCCGGTTGCATTGTGTGTGGCGGCCTGACCCGGAGTCGATCACAGTGACTTCCGGATCTGTCAAGTCGGTAGACTCCCTGGCCATCATGGCTTGGGTGTCCTTCTTCCCGCCCTTCCTGGGTTGGTCCGACTTCTTGTTGGGGCAATCATGTGCATAGTAGCCCTGTTTTCCACAATTTTAGCACTCCCATTTGTTTTCACCTTTCTTGGTGTCCTGCTTGGCACCCTTCCCCTTCTTGCCTCCCCCTCCACCTTGAGGGTGGACGGCATAGGCGGAACTCGACGTTGCCCCGTTCTCTCTCCCACCACGCCGCATCCATTCGTTGCGGACGTACTCAGCCACCTTTGGGTATTTCAGGTCATCGGCGGACCAGCCGCCTACGACGGTGATCATGGAACTCCAACTGTCCGGCAAGGCCAGGAGGAGGATGATGGCTTGCAGCTGAGGGTCGACCTTCCATCCGGTGGCTACGCACTCGGCAGTGAGGGACTCGATCTGCTGCAGGATCTCCATGATGTTGTCGCCTTCGTTGGCTCGGAGGGTAGCGAGCCTCTTGAAGACAAAGAGCTGGTTAGCAAGGTTGGTGGACTGATAGATGGTGCAGAGCTTCTTCCAGGCCTCTGCGGCCTCCGTGCATCCTTGAATCAGTGCGCGCTGCGGTGGAGCAAGCGCTAACACCAACAATGCAAGCGCTTTCTTGTTGCGCTTCTTGTACTTGTCCACTTCCTCCGGCGTCGCGGTATCCGGAGGCGCGGTCTCTTCACCGCTGACCAGCTCAAGCAGACCCTTGTCATCAAAGTAGACCTCAAACTGCCACCTCCACAAGGGGGAGCCGTTTCCATCAAACTTGGAGACGGCGCCGATGCTCTCTTGCTCGGTCGTTGCCATGGCGCGCGGCGGTAGCGTGAAGCTTGAAGAGCTGGGGTCCGTCTAGGCACGTGGGCCCATAACCCTTTGTTGGCTCTAGTGGGTGTGGAGGCACCCTCAAGGATGCCTAGCTCTCACTGGTTCACGCTACCAAGGTTTGGGCAGCCAGTGGACACCAATGGTGAAGAGCGTGGTGCACAAGGATCACGGATGTGAGTGGGCAGAACTCGTCGCATTCAGTAGATCTGAATCGAAACACGTTTTTGTTACTTAGCATAGTGAGATTACATCAGATCCTTATAGCCTGTGATCTAAGCTTTCCAACACATCCAAGCACGCCCAAAACGGAGCAGTAGAGCCCCTGCTACGGCCGTCAAAGTAACCCTTGGTGGAGCCGCCCACCAGGCCTTGCACTCTAGGCAACGGGAGGCGCTTCGACAATGACCCGTCGAAGCGCCTTTCCTCGCCCAGAAGTCAAGGAGATGTTCACCCTGGTCAAGGAGGTCCTTATGGTCACCTCATTCATGCCCCAGGTGCATTTGGAGGCCATTAGGAATGAACTTGGATCTCTGGTGGTGGAATATCCCGCCACCTATGGCGGGTACCAGATTCCATCCACCCAACACCCGTTTTTCCGGCTAGGCTAACTTTCTGAATACTCACTCAAATCGAGCGATTCAAAGCTCTATCTTGCATGGAAAAATCCAAGGAATCCAAATATAAAGACAGATCAGGTTTTCGACCACTCGTCAGTGGTCGAACCAGGGAGTACGATCAACGGCACTCATGGCAAGGGGCACACCATGTCAACGCGGCGTTGGTTTCTGTGACCCGGCTTTGGTTTCTGTGATCCCACTTTGGTTTATGGGACCGTTTTTGGTTCCTTTGACCCGGCTTTGGTTTTTCTGACCCGGCTTTGGTTTCTGTGACCCGGCTTTGGCTTCTGTGACCCGGGTTTCTGTGACCCGGCTATGGTTTCTGTGACCCGGCTTTGGTTTTTGTTACCCGGCTTTGGTTTGTGTGACCCGGCTTTGGTTTCTGTGACCCGGCTTTGGTTTCTGTGACCCGGCTTTGGTTTCTGTGACCCAGCTTTGGTTTCTGTGACCCGGCTTTGGTTTCTGTGACCCGGCTTTGGTTTTTGTGACCCGGCTTTGGTTTCTGTGACCCGGTTTTGGTTTCTGTGACCCGGCTTTGGTTTCTGTGACCCGGCATTGGTTTCTGTAACCCGACTTTGGTTGCTGTGACCCGGCTTTGGTTTCTTTGACCCGGCTTTGGTTTCTGTGACCTGGCTTTGGTTTGTTCGACCCGGCTTTGGTTTGTGTGACCCGGCTTTGGTTTCTTTGACCCGACTATGGTTTATATGACCCGGCTTTGGTTTCTGTTACCCAGCTTTGGTTTCTGTGACCCGGCTCTGGTTTCAGTGACCCGGCCTTGGTTTTAGTGACCCGGCTTTGGTTTCTTTGACCTGGCTTTTGTTTCTGTGGGCCAGCTTTGGTTACTGTGACCTGGCTTTGGTTCCTGTGACCCCGCTTTGGTCTATGTGACCTGGCTTTGGTTTCTGTGACCCGGCTTTGGTTCTGTGACCTGGCTTTGGTTGCTGCGACCCGGCTTTGGTTTAAGTGATCCGGCTTTGGATTCTGTGACCCGGCTTTGGTTTCTGTGACCCGGCTTTGGTTTCTATGACCAGGCTTTGGTTTTTGTGCTCCAGCTTTGGTTTGTTAACCCGGCTTTGGTTTTGTGACCCGGCTTTGGTTTTTGTTATCCGGCTTTGGTTTCTGTGAACCGGCTTTGGTTTCTGTGATCCGGCTTTGGTTTATGTGACCCAGCTTTGGTTTCTGTGACTAGGCTTTGGTTTATGTGAACCGGCTTTGGTTTCTGTGACCCGGCTTTCGTTTCTCTGACCTGGATTTGGTTTTTGTGACCCGACTTTGGTTTGTGTGACCCGGCTTTGCTTTCT
Organism: Penium margaritaceum; assembly: GCA_023375785.1. Lineage (NCBI taxonomy): Eukaryota > Viridiplantae > Streptophyta > Zygnematophyceae > Desmidiales > Peniaceae > Penium > Penium margaritaceum. Next base: position 8,483 of record SZWC01002770.1, on the reverse strand, counting down.
GTGACCCGGCTTTGTTTTTTGTGACTCGGCCTTGGTTTCTGTGACCCGGCTTTGGTTGTTGTGACCCGGCTTTGGTTTCTGTGACCCGGCTTTGGTTTCTGTGACCCGGCTTTGTTTTTTGTGACTCGGCCTTGGTTTCTGTGACCCGGCTTTGGTTGTTGTGACCCGGCTTTGGTTTCTGTGACCCGGCTTTGGTTTCTGTGACCCTGCTTTGGTTTCTCTGAGCCGGCTTTGATTCTTGTGACCCAGCTTTGGTTTCTCTGACCCCGCTTTGGTTTCTGTGGCCCAGCTTTGGTTTTTGTGATCCGGCCTTGGTTTATCCAGCTATGGTTTCTTTGACCCGGCTTTGGTTTCAGTGACTCGTCTTTGGTTTCTATGACCCGGCTTTCGTTTCTGTGACCCGGCTTTGCTTCCTATGACCCGCCTTTGGTTTATGTGACCCGGCTTTGGTTTATGTGACGCGGCTTTGGTTTATGTGAACAGGTGTTGGTTTATGTGACCCGGCTTTGGTTTTTGTGACCCGGCTTTGGTTTCTGGGACCCGGCTTTGGTTTCTGTGACCCGGCTATGGTTTTTGTGACCCGGCTTTGGTTTCTGGGACCCGGCTTTGGTTTCTGTGACCCGGCTATGGTTTTTGTGACCCGGCTTTTGTTTGTTTGACCCTGCTTTGGCTTCTCTGACCCGGCTTTGTGTGACCCGGCTTTGGTTTCTGTAACCCAGTTTGGTTTCTGTGAACCGACTTTGGATTCTGTGACCCGACTTTGGTTTCTGGGATCCGCTTTGGTTTCTGTGACCCGGCTTTCGTTTCTATGACCCGGCTTTGGTTTCTGTGACCCAACTTTGGTTTATGTGACCCAACTTTGGTTTCTGTGACCCGGTTTTGGTTTATGTGACCCGGCTTTGATTTCGGTGACCCGGCTTTGCTTTCTGTGACCCGGCTTTGGTTTCTCTGACCCTGCTTGGTTTCTGTGACCCGGCTTTGGTTTCTGTGATCCGACGTTGGTTTTTGTGACCCGGCTTTGGTTTGTGTGACCGGCTTTGGTTTCTGTGACCCGGCTTTGGTTTCTGTGATCCGACGTTGGTTTTTGTGACCCGGCTTTGGTTTGTGTGACCGGCTTAGGTTTCTGTGACTCGGCTTTGGTTTCTGTGACCGGGCTTTGGTTTGTGTGACCCGGCTTTGGTTTCTGTGAACCGGCGTTGGTTTATGTGACCCGGGTTTGGTTTCTGTGACCTAGCTTTGGTTTCCTTGACCCGGCTTTGGTTTATGTGACCCGTCTTTGGTTTCTATGACCCGGCTTTCATTTTTGTGGTCCGGCTTTGGTTTCTGTGACCTGGCTTTGGATTCTGTGACCCGGCTTTGGTTTATGTGACCCGGCTTTGGTTGCTGTGACCCGGTTTTGCTTAATGTGACTCGGTGTTGGTTTCTGTGACCCGGCTTTGGTTTTTGTGACCCGACTTTGGTTTATGGGACCGTTTTGATTCCTGTGACCCGGCTTTGGTTTCTGTGACCCGGCTTTGGTTTTTATGACCTGGCTTTGGCTTCTGTGACCCGGCTTTGGTTTTTGTGACCCGACTTTGGTTTATGGGACCGTTTTGATTCCTGTGACCCGGCTTTGGTTTCTGTGACCCGGCTTTGGTTTTTATGACCTGGCTTTGGCTTCTGTGACCCGGGTTTCTGTGACCCGGCTATAGTTTCGATGACCCGGCTTTTGTTTTTGTGACCCGGCTTTGGTTTGTGTTACCCGGCTTTGGTTTCTGTGACCCGGCTTTGGTTTCTATGACCGAGCTTTGGTTTCTGTGACCCAGCTTTGGCTTCGGTGACCTCGCTTTGGTTTTTGTGGCTTGCCTTTGGTTTTTGTGACCCAGCTTTGGGTTGTGTGACCCAGCTTTGATTTCTGTGACCCGGTTCTGGTTTCTGTGACCCGGCTTTGGTTTATGTGACCCGGCTTTGGTTTATGTGACCCGGCTTTGGTTTCTGTGACCCGGCATTGGTTTCTGTGACCTAGCTTTGGTTTCTGTTACCCGGCATTGGTTTATGTAACCCGACTTTGGTTGCTGTGACCCGGCTTTGGTTTATGTGACCCGGCTTTGGTTTCTGTAACCCCGCTTTGGTTTTTGTGATCTGGCTTTGGTTTCTGTGACCCGGCTTTGGTTCTGTGACCTGGCTTTGGTTGCTGTGACCCGGCTTTAGTTTCAGTGTTCCGGCTTTGGATTCTGTGACTCGACATTGGTTTCTGTGACCCGGCTTTGGTTTCTATGACCGGACTTTGGTTTCTGTGCTCCAGCTTTGGTCTGTTAACCCGGCTTTGGATTTGTGACCCGGCTTTGGTTTTTGTGATCCGGCTTTGGTTTCTGTGACCCAGCTTTGGTTTCTGTGACCCGACTTTGGTTTCTGTGACCCGGCTTTGGTTTCTATGACCCTGCTTTGGTTTCTGTGACCTGGCTTTGGTTTCTGTGACTTGGCTTTGGTTTCTGTAACCCGGCTTTGGTTTATCTAACCCAGCTTTGGTTTCTTTGGTCCAGCTTTGGTTTCTGTGTACCGGCTTTGGTTTACCCAGCTTTGGTTTCTTTGACCCGGCTTTGGTTTCTATGACCAGTCTTTGGTTTCTATGACCCGGCTTTGGTTTCTGTGACCCGGCTTTGGTTTCTGTGACCCAGCTTTGGTTTCTCTGACCCGGCTTTGGTTTCAGTGACCCGGCTTTGCTTTCGGTGACTCGGCGTTGGTTTCTGTGACCCGGCTTTGGCTTCCGTGACCCGGCTTTGGTTTATGGAACCGTTTTTGGTTCCTGTGAACGGCTTTGGTTTCAGTGACCCGGCTTTGGTTTTTGTGACCCGGCTTTCTGTGACCCGGCTATGGTTTCTGTGACCCGGCTTTGATTTTTGTGACCCAGCTTTGGTTTGTGTGACCCTGTTTTGGTTTATGTGACCCGGATTTTGTTTATCTGACTCTGCTTTGGTTTATGTGACCCGGCTTTGGTTTCTGTGACCCGGCTTTGGTTTTTGTGGTATGGCTTTGGTTTCTGTGATTCGGCTTTGATCTCTCTGACCCGGTTTTGGTTTCTGTGCCCCGGATTTGGTTTCTGTGATCTGGCTTTGGTTTCTGTGACCCGGCATTGGTTTCTGTGACCCAGCTTTGGTTTCTGTGACCTGGCATTGGTTTCTCTGACCCGGCTTTCTGTGACCCGACTATGGTTTATGTGACCCGTCTTTGGTTTCTGTGACCCGGCTTTGGTTTGTGTGACCCGGCTTTTGTTCATGTGACCCGGCTTTGGTTTCTGTGAACCAGCTTTGGTTTCTGTCATCTGGCTTTGGTTTCTGTGACCCGTCTTTGGTTTCTGTGGCATGGCTTTGGTTTATGTGACCCAGCTTCGGTTTTTGTGACCCGGCTTTGATTTCTGTGACCCGGTTTTGGTTTCTGTGACACAGCTTTGGTTTCTGTGACCCGGCTTTGGTTTCTGTGAACCGGCTTTGGTTTCTGTGACCTGGCATTGGTTTCCGTGACCCAACTTTGATTTCTGTAACCCGACTTTGGCTGCTGTGACCCGGCTTTGGTTTCTCTGACCCGGCTCTGGTTTCTGTGATCCGACTTTGGATTCTGTGATCCGGCTTTGGTTTCTGTGACCTGGCTTTTGTTTGTGTGACCAGGCTTTGGTTTTTTTGCCCCGGCTTTGGTTTGTTGACCCGGCCTTGGTTTCGCCCAGCCGGCTTTGGTTTCAGTGATCCTGCTTTGGTTTCTGTGACCCGGCTTTGGTTTCTGTGACCCGGCTTTGTTTTTTGTGACTCGGCTTTGGTTTCTGTGACCCGGCTTTGGTTTCTGTGACCCGGCTTTGGTGTCTGTGACCCGGCTTTGGTTTG
>SZWC01002769.1:124810-205389 GCA_023375785.1 Penium margaritaceum | reverse complement strand
CCCCCCCCCCCCCCCCCCCCCCCCCGCGTCGATAATTTGGCAAATGATTCGTCGAGTTCCATTGACATGCTCCCTCATCATGCGATGACCTGGCGATTCAAGCCAACTGTTCAACCTCAATCCCAATGGGGCCGGCGTAATGTTAATTTCCCCAAAGAAAGCTTCAAGTTGTGTAATATTCCCCGGAAAATGAGTCAGAACGTCCACCGAGGGTAATGTAAGGTGCGTCCGGTCAAAGAATAGCCGGATGGCACTTGCTATTGCTTGGCCCGTTGGTCTTTGTGGTGTTGGAGGCTCGTCCGGCTCTATGTGCGGCACAACTGCAAGGATAGAGTCACGTCGCGCTTGGCGAAGCCAATCTCCGTATTCCTTGTGTGTCCACCCTGGCGCATCCTTAAAAAGGTCAGTCCGTCTCCTACCGTTCATATGTCCAATGTTCACGTCGTGCTGAGGAAAACCCTTGAGTGGATATGCCCTGCTATAATCCTCAGGAGTGAGATCTCGAGCCTGGCCCAGGATCAGCAATTTTCCTTCTGAAGGGGACTCCTCAGGAGGTGGTTTATTGTCATATGTCGTCGTTGGGGGCTCACCAGGAGGTGGTCTTCCATCGTATGTCGTCGTGTTCGTGGAGTTGCGATCTTTCCACCCTTGTCTTGGCAATCGGCTGAGAGCATCGGCGTTGCAGTTCGCAAATGCCGGCTGATATTTGATGGTGAGATTGTATCATTGAAGGAGTAAGGCCCATTTGCCAAGGATCCCTTCATGATTTTGTGTTGTAAGCAACCAGTGGAGGGCCTGATGATCCGTGAGGATGGTGAAGGGATTCCCATTTTTCACATAATCTCGGTAGGATTGAATGGCCCACAAGACCGCCAGGCATTCTCCCTTCACAGGAGGATATTTAGCCTCATCGTCAGTGAGTGCGCGGCTACCATAACAGACCCCTCTTATTGTGTCGTCGTCCCCATGCTGAGACAGGATGGCCCTGATGCCTTCCTGTGAGAAGTCTGTTGTGATGACGAATGGTAGGTTGATGTTTGGGAACTCTAGCATTGGAGACGTAATGAGGCGGTGCTTGATTTCTTCCCATGCGAGCTGACAGGCCTCCGTCCATTGAAAGGGTTATTCTTGGTGAGTAAGGGGTTGAAAGGGACGAACAATTTTTGCATGGTCGCGGACCAACTTGCGGTAGAAGCTGACAAAGCCCAAGAAGATCTTGACCTGAGATGATGTAATTGGATGTTTCCATTCATGGACAGCTGCAATCTTAGCTCTGTCTGTGGATATCCCTTGGGGGCTGATGATGAACCCTAGAAACTCCATGCTGTCCGGCCCGATGACGCACTTGGCGGCCTTCAGACAAAGATTCGCCGAGCATAGGGCTGATAAGACGGCATCCAGCGAAACCACCAGCTCTTGGAAGCTAAACGCAGTGACCATGACGTCGTCTATGTAACAGCAGGCGTTAGGAACATCTCGTAAAACTTGGTCCATCACACATTGAAATGTAGCACTGGCATTGCGCAGCCCAAAGGGTATGCGGGTAAAGGCATCAAGCCCGTCTGGGGTGATGAAGGCCATTTTCAGCATCGAATTGCGGTCCATAGGGATGGTGTGGAAGACAGCTTTGACATCAAGTTAGCAAACAAACTCTTTCCTCGTTGTCGCTCTTGGATGTCAATAATGAGTGGCATGGGGTAAGCATCCTCAATGGTGACCTTGTTGAGATCACGGAAGTCAACAGAAAACCATTTCGTGCCGTCCGGTTTCCCCACGATCACCAGATTGGAGCGCGAAGGGCTTTCCACCTCCACAATCACGCCTTGCTCCTTGAGTTCACGCAAGCCTTCATTGATGACCTCTTTCTGGTCCTGGAGAAGGCGACAAGCCTTTTGCTTATGCGCAGGTGCATCTCCTGTGTTGATGACGTGTATCCTGTCGACTGCTCCGATGTCCGTTGACTTGCCTACAAATACTTCTTCATGATATGTAAGGAGCTCCTTGACTTCTTGCCGCTGTTCTCTTGTCAAACGTTCATGGAGCATGTGACACCATCGTTGGGAATATGGGATCGTGGATGGTGGCGGCTCCTCATACCCCACTAGGCCGGCTCCGAGGTCAGGATCAGGATCCCAATAATCATAAAATTGCAGGTTACAAATGCGAGACCTACCTGGTGTGATGGTGAGAGCCTTGGATTGACGTAGAGGTGGCTAGCCATCAAGGCAAAGCCAGCCGACGTCACTCATTGGCTCTTCGTCTGAATCTTCAGAGTCAGTATCTTTACAGAGAGCAGTATCGTTGTCGTTCACGAGCATCTTTCCTTTTTGCTCCACCTCCCTGACGAGATCCTCTGGGTAAGTGGTCGTGTGATCACCGGCTGAAGTAGTGGATTCAATGTATGTGGAGGCCCGGGAAAAGTGGGAGTGGCGGGTGCCAGGTTGATGTCATTGGAGCATCCGTTTTTTACGCTGGGAGATAGCCAGTTGGGGCTGTCCATCGATGGCATGGGTATTCTGGCTATGGGGATGTGGTCGATCATCCGTCGGAGCAACACGTGCTCGTATAGAGCCTGGTGGGAGGTGTACTGAGGTGGGAGTTGGTGTCTTTGTCCTGCTAGCACATGGCGGGGCAGCGGGGAATGGATCAAGCTCAGGGTACGCCAAGATGGAATTCCTGGCAGCATAATCCTCGCTGCAGGCTTCCTCCAATGAAAAGGGATGACCTGACTGGGTAGGCATTGACGTCCTTGGCCCTACAACTAGGGCTGCGCATGTGGTATATCCTGCCGAGGTGAGTTGCATGACTCCATTGGTGTAGAACAGGCCTCCTTGTCGAGGGATGAGGTAGTCGGTTCCCAACAAGACATCGTAGGTGCGGACCAATGTCACCTGTATTCGTACGACCTCGTGGATGAGGCCCACTTGCAGGGGAAGGTTGTCCACGACACCGTGTCCTGCATCCACCCCGCCGGTTGCATTTGTACACGTCTTTGACGTCAGTTGCATCTTGTGTTGCCAGCCAACTGCTTACATGACCTAGAGCGTCATTGTGGCGTGAGTGGCACCCAGGTCGATGATTGCTAGGAACGTTTTGCCGCTAATCCATACAAAGCAGCTGACCACCTCATGGTGGCGAGCCTGTATCTTAGGTGGCGCAAGAGGCATGGGTCGCCATCCACAAGTGTCGGGTTCCATTTGGATGGCTATCTTATAGAGTCGATCACGCGAGGCTTGGGTGCAACTGAGGCGAATGCCAGTCGGGCGAAGCTTCTCAGCGTATTCTTTAAAGACGGCTGCGAAGTCCGGAGATGGGTGGGATTATCCTATAGGTATTCCCTTAAGGATATCTCGTGAAAAGGACAATGGAAGGAGTTTTTAGCATTTCCCGTGAGCTCGTTGCGTGTCGAGGGTGCAAAGGTCACCTTTGGCGACGCGGAGTTGTGGGAGCCCTTGGGAAACGCACGTGCGATATGGGTGGGGGTTTGGGAGACTTCACCGATATCTAGTTTGGTATGCAGGTGGAACGCGCTTCGACACGTGTCTTTAGGTCTGCCTCAGCCCGTTCCTACTCTTTGTATTAGCGCATCCGCTCATACATCTCCGCGATTGACCATCCTTCCACGCCTTGTGCTTGAGCCACAGTGACCAGTTCCTGTTCTCCAACCGTTGGAGAGGTTTTGGTGGTCTGCTCCTCGGAGTGGGGAAGACCCAGCTTCACATTCCGCGCAGGCGTATCTAAAGCAGAAGGTTAGGAGGCTGTTGGTGTTTCTCCTGTTCCCCTGTGCTGTGCATACGCCTTCCATTGTGCTGGTCCGTTGCCCGTTAGACAAGAGGGACGGGAAGTCACATTGGGACCAACTGCCTGTCGACCCACTACAGGTCCTGGTCCTATTGGTCTGCGTACTTGGTACTGTCCTCCCTTGGGCTACATTCCGGACACCGGGGCAGGGTTGGGACATTCCCTACGCCGGTGGGTGAATTCTCCACACCCGTAACAACTCCGGGGTGGGAAATTGTGGGGGTTCATTGGGTTCGGTACTGAAGCTCCTGCTAGCATGCAGATGGATGGAGACACATGCTCATTTGGGGCTGATTGCTCCCGCGCCGCTCGCCGCTTCATCTCCCTTTGCTGGTATTCGGCCTCCTCCTTCAACACGTCCAATGTGTTAAACTGTCTAAAGTGCAACGTGTTGGCAATAAGAAGGATCCAAGAATCACGGTAATATTCCTTGATCATGCGTAGGGGTATGTCAATGCAGTGCGTCAAAATCGTATTGAACTTGTCGTTCTGTAGTTTGATGTTCTCTCCTGCCTTCATGCGGATAGTGCGGATGTGGAGCTCTGCTTCTTCGAGACTCGTTGGGTCGAATCTCTTGGTCATTATTTTCGCCAGGTCGTTGAAGTCTGCAAATGGACGTTCTCTATGTTCTGTAGTGAATCACTCCAGCGCTTTCTCATGCAACGCGAGATGTAGCGCTTGGACAATGTAGTCTAGAGATAGTAATCCATAGTCAAGGCAGGTGCCCAACTTAGACAGCCACATGGCGGGATCCTCCTCTGGTTCACCTTTGAAGACGTCGGGCTTTGGGAGTGTGTAAGACACCTTTGCCGCTGGATTTGGAACCAGTTCCTGTGGAGGCAACACCTGTACCTGTGCCCGTGACTGGGTCCCCAAGTGAGGTCGATGCTCTTGCGCCAAGCCACATGCTCTGGTACCAGCCGATGAAGCGGTTTGCCCTCCCCTCAGTTGGACACGTCCTACGTCGCTTCCTCCCAGTCCAAAATTCCCGGTTTGATGTCTCGCTGAACTCGTCTGTACTCGTATGGCGTACTGCTGGTCTCCATGAACCATCGATCCTTGCCCAGGTCCATTCATATTCTTTGTTGCACGTGTTCTCTGCTGGGATCTTCCCGTTATTGGAGTAGGTGATGCTTGACTCGTTTGAAGATGAGATGGTTGCCTCTTGGATTGGACAGGTTGCATTGCATACTTACTTGACGCAGCCCCTGTCGGGATGCATGCCTCCCCCAAGGTCCGCACTTGCCTGATGGTTTCAGCCGCGGATGAGGGATTATTGCTTCCTTGAGCTGGGGCCTCCATGCGACGCGATGCTGTCAAAGCAAAGGATGCCTTGTTCACCTGCTGGTGGTGTGAGGAATGTTGGCCAACACCTGCATGTCGCGTGGTCATGAGGGATGGGCCTTCCCGTCGGTTTCCATTACTCATCGTTCCACAATATCTGGGTGCTTCTGCACACGTGGTGGATATACACCGATGTCCGAGGCCGGGCGTTGAGGGTGAGCAACTAGATGGGAGGGGACTGCCCGAGAACGGAAAGTCACGGGTTGATGTAGGGAGTGTAGAGCGTGTATTGAGGGTGATCCAACGACGCCTCTCCTTCAGCTACTTGGTCATCCTGAGTGGCGTCGGGGTTTGCACACTCCCCGTCATAGGTCACAGAAGGTGCGGGTGAAGACATCCTTGGAGTTGAGAACTCGAGGCGCCGCGGTACATGGTGTTCCTGTGTCATGTCCACTGCTTCATAGACGGTTCGCCCATCTGGAGTGGTGACTTCATGGAGCAGGACGGGCCCCTCGTCTGCTACAAATTCTTCCTCGTCATCAGACGCACAATCCTCCATTTGCCCAAAATCATTTTCCCAGTTTTGGTTGTGCACGTCGTCCTTCTCTAGAGCTTCTGGCGTCGCGGTTGCCGATTGCGCCAGTCCGGTAGCTTTCTATTCTCGGAGTGCCGTGAGACGTTGTAGGTGGAACGCCTCTTCTTCGTCAAGATTCATCTCGTTTTCCTCGTTGTACAGTAGTGGGGACTGATCATCCAATGGATCCCGCAAAAATTTGGGGTTTAGCCCTGGGGGATCTTCTGGGTTCTCCTCGTAGCGGCGGGCAATGGGTGTCCGCCTCATCCTGTCTTTTTGGGGACGTAGGATGGGGGAGAATCTGTCCTTGTGTCGCCGATGGTACAGTCAAACGATCCACCGGCTCAGTCTTTTGTCCGTGCGCCTCGTAAGACGGGAAGAAGTCACTCCACGCAGTCAGGATGATTATCAAGGTCAGTTCATCTGCACCTCCTTATGCCCGGTTGGAGACGCAACGCCTCCCCCATGAGTGATCGCGCCTTGAAACATAGACTGATTTGAAGGCACCTGCCGCACTTGTCACAGAAAACAAGTGAGTCCACGCTCACCGCTCCATTAACACTGTTATAACCTTTTTCGCCATCGGCCGGACTTGGGTCTGACATCGCGCAAGGACTAGCTCTCAGTCATGGTTTATATTACAGTATTTGTTTCACGTTCTGCGTTGGTGTTTACTAAGTTCTTTCTCGCGTATTCTCACTCTCACTTACTTGACGGATTATCCACTGTAAGGTGCAGGAAGTAGGTCACACATGTCCCTGATTCCAACAAGTCACCAACAATCCGTTCAGATCTGCAACTATACTATTTCCATTCATCCGCGTTCCACCATCGACGAGTAGTCATTCACCGTATGACACCAAACTTTCTAACGTGTTCCTCTTTTAACGTTGTACATAGAATGAGCTGAACACGCAACGTGGTGATCCTTACCATATTCCTTTTTACCATGTTACCATTAACAGGCAATCATTCACCGGATAAGATAACATCCATCAAGCTATCCTATCAACGAGAACAAAGAAGTGTAAACAATGAAAATTGGTTGCTCTCAGTCCACGAGCTCACACACATGCGACATCCCTCCGCTAGGCATTCAATCCCTCCCTTTTGCATCGCCCAACAACATGCGCAAACCGTAGGCTTCCTAAGTCGACGGATCATCGGTCGGAGCTGGTTCCTGCAAGAACACAAAGCCGCTCATGCCGCCTTGCTCGCTCGTCCTCGGGGCGCCGCGACGCAACTCCAGCGGACCGCTCACACGCCGACCTGCATGAGAATTGACACGCGTCAGGTCGTGCTCCCGCTGACGGAAGAGCTCTTGTTGATAACGCTGGTAGGCCCGGAACGCCTCGGCCCGTTCTTCAGCGGCTTTGGCAGCGCGTTGTCTGACGTCACGGGCCACCTCCTGCTAACTCTCCACAGGGCGGGGTTGGTCGTCACGGGGAAGCATCCGGAGCCACGGTTGCCGGAACTGTTCCGGGGCCCCACCAGGAGGATGATGAGACCATTGCATCACTTCCAGGATTGTCTCCGTGCCCAGCCAGTGAGGTACATTGCAGCAGCTTTAGATGGCGTAGAAAGTCACCGGCGAGTCCCGGGCAGCTCTGCTTGAGTTAGGCGGCTGGATCTCTCGTGGGAATTCAGGACCAACCCATGACGGCTCCGTTATGTGTTCCTCAAGAAGCGGCGCTCCCATCCAAGAACGGTTGTACACTCACACACGCACACACTCACACGCACACACACACACACACACTCGCACGCACTCATACACACTCCGCCTACTCTGACTTCTCTACTCTAGCTTGTCGTGGGACGGGACACGGGTCCCGCTCGACGGTCCTGATTTTACCGAGGGGCAGCAATCTCTCATTCTTTCTGGTGGCCGCTAGACTCGTCTCCCCCACCGGGACCGGGTCAGGAGTCGGTCGTGGAGCACTCAATTGAGTGCCACTGGCATCAGGTCTAGGCGTCTCAACGGTCTCCAGCGTCTGTGGTCAGTCGGTCATTTGCTTGGCGGGGAGATGGACAGACAGCAGCTAAGTCTCCTCCTGTTCTCCCTCTCTTATCATTTGCGTGATCCTTCCCAGACCTCCCCTCCCCGCTGGCTGGCCCCTTTTGCGGCTCGCACATGAAAACGCCATTCGATAAGGCGTCGCGGATTCCGCTCCTCTTTTCAAGGTTCGGATGCGGCCGCGCTACCATCAAGCCAGCCTTGGACCGCTTTCCTTTCCTCTCAACAGGTTTGGTCGGGTTCCGGTGTCCGCTGCAATATCTTCCTTCGCGCCCCGTCACTCCTGAGAGTCAAACTGCTTCTCTCGTATTTTCTTTTCCTTGGCCGATGGTCGTCGGGTCAGCCATTGACCGTTCTCTTGGATCCTGGCCCCCTTCCTTCCTTGCTTCCCCCCTTTTCTAATAGATGAACGAAACATCGTTAACACCGTTATATCCTACTTCCTCAAAACAAGCTGGACGTCCTCATCCATCCATCCTCCTTCATTTTGTTCATCCGCCCTCTCCCTTCCGGTGCATCATTCGCCGCCTGATTGGTGCTCTCGTCTCCTCCCTGGCACAAGTTCCTCAGTCCCATGTTCTGGTGACGAATATTCTTCCTCTGCCCACCTCGTCCTTTCCATTCCATCCAATTCTCAGTGGGGCTTCTCCTGCCGTATCCTTTCATTGTGTGCCTTGGGGCTCTGACGTGGGGTCATCCTGCGCTCTCCTTCTCCTCTCCCTTCTTTCCGCTGCTCTTGCAATCGCCGCACTTTTTCCCTCATCCTTGCTTGCACCCTCTGCCTTGCCTCGTTGCTCTCCTTATATGGCATGCAGAGAGGCCCATCCAGCCCTATTTGAGCATTCTTGTAGTGGCGGGCGCATGAGAGGTACACACGTTGGTGACAGCTGATACAATGCCACCTACCGACACGCACTGGGCCTCTACATGTGGCGCACGGCTCGCTACACGAGCTTGCGCAGCGGAGGCATTGATGCAATGCGATGCACCCCCCATGACGTAGTCCCCTCTCTCCCACCTTCTTCACACATTCTCTGTGTGAGAAGCATCCACACTTTTCACACCATGGAGTCACCCTTCTCAACTCTCTCGAGCAGCTTGGGCGATGCCCCTTGGCTGTGCCCGTACGCGGTCGCACCCAACAACTGCTGCAGTTGTCCCACCCATCGTCATTCGTCTTGATACAGGCTGCGTGCGCGGCGTGCTTACAGTAGTCGTACCTCCCATGTGGAGCCTCCAGTCGCCTCCTGCATCCAGAGCATATGATGCCTGCCTCGGCATTGTGTTCTTGCCCAAGCATGACCCTGACTTCCATGTGAATCCCTTGCTTGATCTTCTTGCAGGATACACAGTTCCAACCTCCTTCTCCGTCCACCGCTCCGCATTCCTCGTGCACATGGTGTTTGCAACGCTCGCATTGTCAAGCAGGTGGGTATATCCTCTTCTTGCACCATGGACAGCTGTCGGCATGATGTGTCTTTCCTCCTTCCAGCTCCTTACTTGCACATGTGCCCCTCGCGTCCCATTCCCTCACCACAGTGCTCCCGATCCACCTTCCTCCTGTCGCCCCTGCTCCCGCCGCATCTTCCTTGCTTCCACTGCCTTGCCCCGCCCTTGCTTCATCCGTGGACTTCCTTGTCCCCTTGCTCCCCTCTGGCTCCGTCAACGGTTAAGCTCTTCCGCCTAATGGGCTTTGTGCAACCCACGCGCCTCGCACTCATACAGGTGATCTTTGCGATTCTCCCGATGCGGGTCTTCTTGCCCGCAAAGGATACAGTGGGTCCCTTTCTACCCTCTTCCCCTATGTTGTCCTCCCAAGGCAGGGTTTTGGTCACATCGTCATGCCGGTGAATGCTGGCCGGAACACTGAGCTGTCCTCTTAGTCCAGTGTGTCTGGGGGCCGTCACCCCTTGCTCGACTCCAGCTTGCCGCCCTTGCCGCATCCTGCCTGGTGCACTTGGCATATCTGAATGTCGGGTTGGTCGATCATCCACTGAGGATGATTGTGGATGGGCTTGCACGTCCGGTCTTTGCAGAGCTAGTGGCTCAGGTATTGCCGACGGCGGTTCGTCTCTTAGGAGACACCATTGCGGCGTCGCCATCAACGCCTCACTTACCATGGTCAGCACCTTCCTCCTCACATCAGGGACATCCCTGTTCCTCAGTACCCTCATGGCCAGTACCGCCTTCTGAGCCGCCACTCCCTCTGGTCCTGGCAATGCCACTGCGTTGCGGTATAGTTGTTCCACCGAGTGGGTGTCCGTGCATGAGCGCGACGCTTCTGTCCTCCTTGTGCCTTGTTGTTCCTTTCTCTCTTGCTGCTTCGGGTCTTGTGCCCATGCTTCGAGGAGTCGTAGCCTTGCGACACATCTGCCGTAGTGATGTCCCACCCTTGGGAGCATCTACCCGCAGGGCCGATGGAGCAGCTGGTGACATCTTTCACACCGTTTGGTGGCATTGTGATTGCCGCAGTGGGTATAGTATAATCGCCATTCCTCCCCTGTTGCCCGCCGACCTCCCTTTCTTTGCTCCACTTTTTCCTTTTGCATTCTCACTTTCAACCCCGGTGTGCAAGCTGGACAAACGTACATTGCCTTCTGCACCAGCACTTCCTCGTCTCCACATACATAATGGAGAGCCACGTCGCAATTATAGCAGGTCTTCTTTAGTGTCCTCACCGGCCGATCACATTTCCCGCAACCCTCCATCTCATCTACCCGAGGGATGCTCCGTTCCGGCCCAGTGGATTGTCCACCTTCTTTGTCTATCTCCTCCTCCTGTTCCACTAACTTTCGGATGCAGCCTTTGCAATGCCGTCCCAGTCCTGGGACTTCAGTTCCACACTTACGGTGGAGAGGTGCTTTGCATTTGTGTCACCAAATTGCCTCCAGGCGGTCGTGCCGCTCCCGACAGTCTAGGCATCTTTCAATCCAGCGCTTTGGTGCAGGTCTGTTTGTTCCACTGTCCTCTTTGAGTGCCCGTGCCAGCATGATAGGTGCACATTTCTTCCAACCTATCACCTTCCGCCTTGTCCGCACCTTCGGGTCCTGACAGGCCGCATGTACTGGACGATTGCACACGAAGCAGCAGAATATGGTGAGAGCGTCCATCAGCTCCTCACAGTTGCCGTAGGGTCCCTTCTCCTCTTGAGACATACTGGATTTCCCAGCCGCAATCCCGTACCTAGAGCGGATCCTTTCCTCCTCTTGATCCTTGTGCAGCTCCTCTTCACTGGCCACTCCAATGCTTTCCTTCAGATTCACTGCACAGGCTTCGCACATCTTGATGTCGTGCAGGATGTCCAGGTTGAGGTCGTAGCATGCCACATGTAAGCCTGCCTTGCATCATTCGCACACCACCTCCCCTTCAGTTGCCACTGGATTGTTGCACACTATACACAATCGCCAAACCACCTCTTCCTATCCTTCCTCTTCATACTGATCATGCGTTTCGATGCTTAATTCAAGCTCCGCACCCCGCTCTTGCTCTGACACTCTTTGTGCTTCTTGCCGGAAGCTGGTTGGCCATAGAGATCTATCATTCGGGGGCAACGGCTCCCACCTTGGAGGAGGGGTATACAACAGACTGAGGTGCTCTTCTTGCATGAATGGGGTTCCTCTTCCTTCCCTTCTTCTTTCACTTCTCTTCTCTACTTCTTATCCCCCGACCTGGCCTCCTGGAGTCCCTTTCGCTTCCTCCTTTGTGGCTTGTTTTACTGTTCTGCTGCTGCTGCTGATGGCACTTGCGCCTCAGGCACCGCGCTGGATGTGACTACCGCATGGGGCAACACCTACTTTTCCCAGTGATCTGCTACTGATGCTGATGGCGCTCACGCCTCGGGCGCCGCGCCAGATGCAGCTGCTGCAAGAGGCAGTGCCTCCTTTTCCCCCTGCTCTGCTACTGCTACTGATGGTGCTTATGCCTCAGATGCCGCACCGGATGTGGTTGCCGTAAGGGGCAACGCCTCCCTTTCCCTGTGCTTTACTGCTGCTGCTAATGGCGTTCACGCTTAGGGAATTGTGCCGGATGCAGCTGCTGCAAGAGACAGCGCCTCCTTTTCTCGATGCTCTGCTGCTGCTGCTGATGGCATTCTTGCTCCAGGCGCCACGCCGGATGCAGCTGCTGCAAGAGGCAGCGCCTCCTTTTCTCGCTGCTCTGCTGCTACTACTAATGGCGTTTGCGCTTTGGGCGCCATTCTGGATCCAGCTGCTGCAAGAGGTAGGGCCTCCTTTTCTCGCTGCTCTGCTGCTTCTACTGATGGCGTTCGCGCCTCGGGCGTCGCGCCGAATGCAGCTGCTGCAAGAGGCAGCACCTCCTTTTCCCGCTGCTCTGCTGCTGTTGCTGATGGCGTTTGTACCTTGGGCGCCGCGTCGGATGCAGCTGCTGCAAGAGGCAGCACCTCCTTTTCTTGCTACTCTGCGGCTGCTGCTAATGGCGTTCGCGCCTTGGGTGCTGCGACAGATACCGCTGTTGGAAGAGGTAGCACCACCTTTTTGCGCTGCTCTGCCGATGCTGCTGATGGCGTTTGCGCCTCGGGCACCGCGCCGGATGCAACTACTACAAGATGCAGCACCTCCCTTTCCCGCTACTCTGCTACTACTGTTGATGGCACTTACGCCTCAGGCGCCGCGGCGGATACAACTGGTGCAAGAGGCAGCACCTCCTTTTCCCGTTGCTCTGCTGCTGCTCCTAATGGTGTTCCCGCCTTGGGTGCCGCACTGGATGCAGCTGCTGCAAGAGGCAGCACCTCCTTTTCCCGCTGCTCTGCTACTGCTGCTAAAGGCGTTCGCACTTCGGGCGCCACGCTGGATGCAGCTGCTGCGAGAGGCAGCACCTCCTTTTCCCGCTGTTTTGATGCTACTGCTGATGGCGTTCCTGCCTTGGACACTGCGCCGGATGCAGCTGCTGCGAGAGGCAGCACCTCCTTTTCCCGCTGTTGGGGTCTGCCAGGTTGCACTAGGGATTTTGTTGCAGCCCACCACAATAGACTTAGGCTATGTTCAGCGTCTGCTGTCGGTGATGTAGGTTGGTCATTTGTGGTGCGAGGCATCATTGCAGCATGTGTCTGTTGTGTCCACCTTTGTCGTGTGGCTGTCGTTGCTGCGCCAGGTGTCGTTCAGGGATGTTGTTGTGCCTGTTATACTTCTGGCCCAGTCCTTGGTAGTTCCTTCTCAGCGACTATGGGCCGCTTGGTAGGGAGCTTATCGTTTCCAGCCCGACGTCGCTTCTTGGTGATGTCCTCCTTCTCCGTCGTGGCATGTCCTGTCCTTATCTCTGCCGTCCTTTCTTGCTGCTTTTGTTGTTGTAATGTTGCCCTTGTTCCAGCGTCTTGCTCGTGTGCTTGCTGTGCCGGGAACGGCACCCCAACATCTGATGAAGCAAGCCGGGTCCCCTTGGCCACAGGCTTGGGCATAGCAGCCGCAAGGACCGTAGTTGTAGTGATGGATGGGGGAGGGCGGTATGGGCAGTGTGGGGGCTGGGACACGCCAGCAATTGTGGCTACCACTTCCTCCACATCGTCGTCTGTACCAGCACAGGGCGGATGTCTTCCGACTGCAAGAGTCTGCCAACAAACAGGGAGCTTCTCAAGTCGCTCACGGCGGACCATGATGTTGGAGGTGTGGCGGCCCTCAAGCCACACATAGACCCTGTCTACTACCCACACCTGGTAGCATTGGTCCAAGAGTGTCGCCTCATTGTGTCTTGCCTTACCCACCTCCTCTCGCCTTGGGCTCACACCGTCGCCGACCTCGAAGTCATCGATCATGAGGCAAGCGTTGGCACGGTCTACCCCACGCTGTGTTGCGACAGATCCCCGCGTTCGAGCTTCTTGGAGGCACCTTTGAAGCCAGGCGCCCTGTTGTCTCATGAATTCCACCTCGACAGCGATGGTCGCATTTTCTTCCCGCGGCGGTACTGGGGCGTTCGGCATGAGCGGCAGAGTAGACATGGTCCAATGTTGTTGTCCGTATCATAGCATGTAGGGTGAGAAGCTGGTAGAGGAATGGGAGGTGATGTTGTATTCATACAGGACGTCTCCCAGACGCTCATCCCAGGGTGCATTATTGTCAGACAATTTCCAGATAGACTGCGTGATTGCCCCGTGCATCCGCTTGACCTGTCCTTGTGCTTGTGGTCGGTATGGTGCCCCGTTTTCAATTTGATTGCTGAAGTATGCCGCAACCTCTGCCAACGTTCCTACAAAGTGTGAGCCATTATCGCATTGTATGACTTTGCATCCTCCTCCTTGATAGATGACTTCTTCTTTCAAGAACGCTGTGGCGTGTGCCGCGTTAGCCTTGGGGACCACCCGTGCCATGACCCACTTGGTCATGTGGTCGATGCCGAGAATCCAATACATGTTACTGCGGTGGGTGGGACGGAGAGGACCGTGAAAGTCGATTTCAACCCTCTCCATTGGTGCACCGAGGCGGGCACACACAAAACGAGGCTGGTGGATCCGTTGGCAAGGGTGATGGTAGATGAAGGTGCCGCATGTGGCAATGACCTCTCCAATCTGCTTCTTCAATCCCACCCAGTAGACCTATGGGACGAGGGTCTCATAAATGGTGGCAGAACGTGCGTGCATCCTGTCATGCTCTTGCATGATGAGTTGGTCTCGCAGCGGTACCGGGGTGCACCAGCGTAATGGGTAGGCGTTATCCTCGCGCCTCCAGAGTCGTCCTTGCAACCACACATACTCATCAAGTGTGGCATTAGCATCAGAGCGAACATGTGCGTCCGGGTAAATGTTTTCCATGGTGCATGCACCAGATAGGACTAGGGCACGTGCACAATCCGACCACTTGTAGGTCTTAACCGGTGGCTCCCTTTGCCAGTGTTCCAGGTCACCTCCGGGCACCAGATTCAGGAGGCAACGTCGCATCTCTTCAAATGTTTCTGGTGGTGGAGGCGCTCTGTCTCCAGCAGATTCAGCCTGTTGCTGGTCGTCACCCTCCATGAGTAGGGGTGCGTCAGTCCTTGTGCGTCTGGAGGAGCTGTGTGTGATTGCCAGGTCTGCTGTTCCTATGGAGGTCGTGGTGACCGGACGTCGGATGCGGGAGAAAGTGCGCCGCGCAGTGGTTTGTGGTGTGACAGTGGCCACGGTCACCAATGGTACGCAGGCCCCAGGTGGGATGACACCAGCGTGCGTAGTGTCAGGAGGTGCAGGTGAATCATCCACTGGAGCAGATGCTACCCTTGCCGCGGCCGGCGGCTCCGCGAGAGTAGGGGGGGCCACTCTTACTTGCACCGTAGCGTGGGACAATAGATGATCCACCGGCAACACCGCTGTTGGAGGTGTGGATGTTACTGGAGACAAGGGGAAAGAAGGAGAAGAGGGTGGCCGGGGAAGGGGGCCATAGACTGGGAGCGCGACCAAAGTTTCACTTCGCAGAGGGAAAGGAGGGGGGGGGGGACAGAGGGCAAGAGAATTCGATGAATGATCCACCAAAGACGATGCGGTGACAGGGAGCATAGCTTCCGCAACCACTGGAGGTGCGGGTCGGGGTTGCGTTGGCCTTTCAGTGATGTCCACCAGAGTAGACGTTGAGAGAGGGGGTTCTGGCGCCGAGACTGGGGCGATAGTCGATGGCGGGTGGTCCGCAAAGGAGGGTTCCTCACAGTTGTGGGGCAAGTCCTTGCGGCTGGCGCTAGAGTTTGACATCGAAGGGGAGCCGAGCCATTGACGGTAAAGCCAGCGCATGAGTACCCTCAGTGCCATTCCATTGCGAGAGTTGATAGTGCTCACCAGGAAGATGACCCTTAGGCTCGCATGATCATGTTCATCTGCCGCCACATGGCAATAGGATGCTCTCAATGTTATACCGCAACGAGCGAAAGGATGCAAGTGGACAGGGAGGGGACCTTGCTGTTGAGATTGCAGTGCCCAGTTGAGAGCGCAGCAAAAAGTTCGTGCTCTGCAATGAAGAGAGAGGCTAAGAGGGTAGAAGAAGCAGAGGAAGTCGTGGTGATGCAGGTAGAAACTATGCACCAAGAACGGAAGAAGGTTGGACTGGGTGCGTTCTGGGTGGGTTGGCTCCATGGTCCAATGCAGAAAACAACAGAAAGATGTGGTTGGGCATCCGTGGAAAAATCCAGCAGGTACAAGCGCAGCAACCCTTCCAAGTACTCCTCTAATTCATCCTGCGACCGCTGTACTATGCTGCTTAGATATGTGTGGGCTACGTCATGGAGCAACTGTTGTTGTCGCTGTTGCTCGCATTCCTCGATAAGTTCTTTCGCCCGATCAACCAGCGTGCAGAGGGTGCGAGATTGCAGCGTGACATTATCACGCAAAGCCAGAACGCTCTCTCGCTGCTGCACCATTTGTCATAACCGAGCACCATTGGCCGTCCACTCTGTCTCACACTTGGTGCACAACTGTTGTATGTTCACCATCTGTGCGTCAAGTTGCTACAGTTTTGGGGCCAGGTAGGCTATCTCTGCCCGTGCTGTCATTAGGTTTCTGCCCAACTCCGTCCGCCAGTCCATAAGTTACTGTCCTTCCACCGCGAATGGTTCGTCACCTCGATCTGCAGCTTTGTTCCATGCGTCTTATAAGCACCGCACTTCCTGAAGCCTTGTCTGATGTCTGCCACCTGAGTTTCATGGTTCTAGAGATTACGCTGCAAGTTCGCGCGAGCGGACTCACAGGTGGCAAGGGAGTTCCGGATGTTGGCGAAGTTGTTGGCAGAGCTACGCACATGCTCCTCGTACACCGTCACCAATGCTTGGTGTTGTTGCTAAAGTCTTTCCACTCTGCCTGCCCAGGCCCGATTTCGGGTGATGCTGGATGTGAACGTCTGCCACATCATGTCGTTGCTGTGGGGGTCAGGCATATATGGGGAGGATGATGGCTCTGGGCATGGATTATCCATGCGCAGAGCATGGAGCATGTCATCTGCCTCAGCCATGGTGAGAAACGCCGCCAATGCACTGGCCTCGAACCCAGATGTTGCAGCAGCTTCCGCCACACATTGAGGAAGATCGTACTCATAGCGTGCCCAGTCGGTCTGATCCATGTCTGGCATGAGGCCACTGATATTGTCTTGCCGTTGTTCTCTAGTGAGGCTGCGAGATCTGTATTGCTGCTTGAAGGGACGGGACCAGAAGCGTTCTCTTGCCGTTGTTCTATAGTTGAGGTTGTGGGATCCTTGTCGTTGTTCAAGCGAATGAGAGCTGAGAATGTTCTTGGTGGTGACTGTCGGTTACGTAACTGATGTGAAGTGTGGGAATAGAGGCTTGAGGGCCGCTGTTGGGAGCTGCGGGACATCGTCCTAGCAGTCCAAGGCGGTCTGGTTTGTTGGGCGTGCCGCCTTGGCCGTCGGAGGGAAAGAGGTATGTCGGGCTCTGGATCATGCAGTAGCGTGGAGTGCCCGCCACTGATTTCTCCCGGTTGCGTGGATGTACGGCCGCGTGAGGAGACATTGTCCCTCGAAGGTCCCGCCGATGCCTGCATGCGTCGGGTGATGCGGACCTGCGACTCCCTCGGGTACGGTGCATGATCCTTCGGAGAATCGCTGCTGTCCGTAGAAGATGTCGGTGCATTGGCGACGATCTTCATGAGGCAGGTCGCGGTGGATTGATGGTCCGCATGCCCAAGGTGGCCGGTGGAGGCCGCCTGCCTTGTCAGCAGCCGCGCATGCCGCTGATGTGGCACTTCCATCTCTTTGAATGTAAGCGGGACATATGATGGTGCCCCGCCATCGGCGTGTAGCGTCATGCATTCCTCCCCGAGCAAAATCATCGCTTCGCACGGCGTCAACGAATCATTTGCAAGAAGGACATCATACGTGGATGTCTTGCACACCTGCACCGGCAAGCTTCGGTGAATGTTTCTCACCTGAAGGGGAAATAAGTCAATCTGTCCCTCGGACCAGGAAATCTTGCCTCCTACGGTTCCAAATCGAAGATCAATAGATCGGATGAGGTTCGACCAATTAAACCGCCGGACCATGCGCATCGCAACGGTGGTATGCGTTGCCCCGGTGTCTACAACGGCAACGAATTTGACACTGGTGATCTAGATGGGGCATGAGATGACCGTACAAGTAAATTCCGACCATGGTTGGCGACATAGGGTCACGGGTCACCAGGCAAGGCCCCCGCGTTGATAATCCAGCGAATGATACGTCGAGTTCCATCGACATGCTCCCTGATCATGCAATGACCTGGCGATTCGAGCCAACAGTTCACCCTCCATCCCAATGGGACCAGCGCAATGTTAATTTCCCCAAAGAAAGCTTCAAGTTGTGTAATTTGCCCCGGAAAATGAGTTTGAATGTCCACCGAGGGTAACGTAAGGTGCGTCCGGTCAAAGAATAGCCGGATGGCACTTGCTACTGCTTGGCCCGTTGGTCTTTGTGGTGTTGGAGGCTCGTCTGGCTCTATGTGCGGTGCAACTGCAGGGGTAGAGTTGCGTCGCGCTTGGCGAAGCCAATCTCCGTATTCCCTCTGTGTCCACCCTGGCGCATCCTTAAAAAGGTCAGTCCGTCTTCGAACGTTAATGTGTCAAATGTTCACGTCGTGCTGAGGAAAACCCTCCAGTGGATATGTCCAGCAATATTCCTCAGGATTGAGATCTCGAGCCTGGCCCAGGATCAGCATTTTTCATTCTGAAGTGGACTCGTCAGGAGGTGGTTCATCGTCATATGTCGTCGTTGGGGGCTCACCAGGAGGTGGTCTTCCATTGTATGTCGTCGTGTTGGTGGAGCTGCGATCTTTCCACCCTTCTCTTGGAAATCGGCTGAGAGCATCGGCGTTGCGGTTCGCAAATGCCAGCTGATATTTGATGGTGATATTGTATCCTTGAAGGAGTAAGGCCCATTTGCCAAGGATCCCTTCATGATTTTGCGTTGTAAGCAACCATTGGAGTGCCTGATGATCAGTGAGGATGGTGAAGGGTTTCCCATTTTTGACATAATCTCGGTAGAACTGAATGGCCCACAAGACCGCCAGACATTCTCCCTTCACAAGAGGATATATAGACTCAACGTCATTGAGCGCGCGGCTACCATAACAGACCACTCTTATTGTGCCGTCATCCCCACGCTGAGACAGGATGGCCCTGATGCCTTTCCGTGAGAAGTCTTTTGTGATGACGAATGGTAGGTTGAAGTTTGGGAACTCTAGCATTGGAGACGAAATGAGGCGGTGCTTGATTTCTTCCCATGCGAGTTGACAGGCCTCCGTCCATTCAAAGGGATATTCTTGGTGAGTAAGGCGTTAGAAGGGACGAGCAATTTTTGCATGGTCACGAACAAACTTGCGGTAGAAGCTGACAAACCCCAAGAAGACCTTGACCTGCGATGATGTAATTGGACGTTTCCATTCACGGAAAGCTGCAATCTTGGCTGGGTCTGTGGATATCCCTTGGGGGCTGGTGATGAACCCTAGAAACTCCATGCTCTCTGTCCCAATGACGCACTTGGCGGCCTTCAGACGAAGATTCGCCGAGCGTATAGCTGAGAAGACGGCACCCAGCGAAGCCATCTGCCCTTGGAAGCTAAACGCAGTGACCATAACGTCGTCCACGTAACAGCATGCGTTAGGAATATTTCGTAATACTTGGTCCATCACACGTTGAAATGTAGCACTGGCATTGCGCAGCCCAAAGGACATGCGGGTAAAGGCATAAAGCCCGTCCGTGGTGATGAAGGCCATTTTCAACATCGAACTGCGGTCCATAGGGATGGTGTGGAAGGCAGATTTGATATCAAGTTTAGCAAACCAACTCTTTCCTGGTTGTCACTCTTGCATGTCAACAATGAGTGGCATGGGGTAAGCATCCTCAATTGTGACCTTGTTGAGATCACGGAAGTCGACAGAAAACCGTTTCGTGCCGTCCGATCTCCCCACAATCACCAGATTGGAGCGCGAAGGGCTTTCCACCTCCACAATCACGCCTTGCTCCTTGAGTTCACGCAAGCCTTCATTGATGACCTCTTTCTGGTCCTGGAGAAGGCGACGAGCCTTCTTCTTACGCGCAGGTACATCTCCTGTGTTTTGACGTGTACCGTGTCGACTGCTCCAATGTCTGTTGACTTGCCTGCGAATACTTCTTCATGATATGTAAGGAGCTCCTTGACTTCTTCCCGCTGTTCTCCTGTCAAACGTTCATGGAGCATGTGATCCCGTCGTTGGGAATGTGGGATCGTGGATGGTGGCGGCTCCTCATCCCCCACTAGGCCGGCTCCAAGGTCATGATCAGGATCCCAATAATCATACATTTGCAGGTTAAAATTGCGAAAGCTACCTGGTGTGATGGTGAGAGCCTTGGATTGACGCGGAGGTGGCTAGTCATCAAGGCAATGCCAGCCAACATCGCTCATTGGCCCTTTGTCTGAATCTTTAGAGTCAGTATCTGTACAGAGAGCAGTATCGTTGTCGCTCACGAGCATATTTCCTTTTCGCTCCGCCTCCCTAACAAGATCCTCTGGGATAACTGGTCGTGTGATCACCGGCTGAAGCGGTGGATTCAATGTATGTGGAGGCCTGGGACGAGTGGGAGTGGCAGGTGCCGGGGTGATGTCATTGGAGCATCCGTTTGTTGCGCCGGGGGACAGCCATTTGTGAATCGTGTTCTGAGTTGTCAATGTTGACTACACATAGTGGACTTTTTTGGTCATATTCAGTGACGTATGCATCCATTGATTGGTCACTGTACACGCTAGCCACACCATGCAACTACTTGTTCAAGATCTTTGCACTTGCTAGTTGATAACTAGTATTCCGGACCCATTGTTTCCCCCTCTGACCATTTGTGACTCCTGTTATGAGTTTTCAACGTTAACCACACATTGTGAAATTCCTTTGGTCATGGTTGGTGACATATGCCCACTTTGGTTGGTCATTGTACATGGTTACCACAACAGTCACTACGTATTGAAGGTCTTTGTGCTTCCTAGTTCAAAGCTAGTCTTCCCAAACCATTGTTACCCCCTCTAACTATCTGTGACTCGTGTTGTGTGTTGTCAACGTTGACCACATGAAGTGAATATATTTGGCCATGGTCAGTTACAAATGCATATTTTGGTTGGTCACTGTGCATTGTAGCGAAATTGTGCCAGTACATATTTAACGTCTTTGTACTTGCTAGTTCGTCACTAGTATTCACATATCACTATCTTCCACTCTGACCATTTGTGACTTGTGTTATGAGTTGTCAAAGTTTACCTCACATAGTGACATTATTTGTCATGGTCAGTGACATACATGGGTACCACGTTGTGTCACTACTTATTGAAGGTCTTTGTGCTTTCTAGATGATATATATAGTCTTCCCAAACCATTGTTACCCCCTATGAATATCTCTAACTCGTTTTGTGAGTTGTCAACGTTGACCACATAAAGTGAAATTCTCTGGTCATGGTCAGTGACATATGCATACTTTGGTTGGTCACTGTGCATGGTAGCCACACCGTGTCACTACATAGTGAAGGTATTTGTAGTTGATAGTCAATAACTTGTATTCACAAACCATTATCTTCCACTCTCACCATTTGTGACTCGTATTATGAGTTGTCAATGTTGACCAGACATAGTGGACTTCTTCGGTCATGGTGAGTCACGTGTGCATCATTTGGTTGGTTACTCTGCAGGCTAGCCACACCGTTCCACTACTCGTTGAAAGTCTTTGTACCAGCTAGTTGATAACTAGTGTTCCCAACCCATTGTTTCCCCCTCTAACCATTTGTGACTCGTGCTGTGAGTTGTCAACGTTGACCACCCATATTGAAATTCATTAGTTATGGTCAGTGACATACGCCTAGTTTGGTTTGTCACTGTATATGGTTACTACGCCGTGTCACTACGCAGTGAATGTCTTTGTGCTTTCTAATTAATAGCTAGTATTCCAAAACCATTATT
The DNA here is from genome assembly GCA_023375785.1 of Penium margaritaceum. Classification (NCBI taxonomy): domain Eukaryota; kingdom Viridiplantae; phylum Streptophyta; class Zygnematophyceae; order Desmidiales; family Peniaceae; genus Penium; species Penium margaritaceum. The sequence goes on along the minus strand of SZWC01002769.1, from coordinate 183,844 downwards.
ACCCCCCTCTGACTATCTGTGACTCGTGTTGTGAGTTGTCAGCGTTGACCACATGAAGTGGAGTTCTTTGGTCATGGACATTCACATATGCATCATTTGGTCGATCACTGTGAAAGGTATCCACACTGTGCCACTACATATTGGGGGTATTGGTACTTGCTAGTCGATAACTAGTATTCACAAACCATTATCTTCCACTCTGACCATGTGTTACTCGTGTTATGAGTTGTTAGAGTTTATCACACATGGTGACAATATGTGGTCATGGTCATGACATATGCCTACTTTGATTGGTCATTGTGCATTGTGTCCACACCCTGCCACAGCTTATTCAAGGTCCTTGTGCTTGCTTGTTAATACCCAGTGTTCCCATCCCATTGTTTCCCTCTCTGACAGTCTGTGACTCGTATTATGAGTTGTCAACGTGAACCACACACAGCGGATTTCTTTGTCAATGGTACTACACATGCCTACTTCTGTCAATCATTGTGCATGGTAGCCACTTCGTGCTTCTACTGCTTGAAGGTCGTTGTACTTCGTGGTTTAGAACTGACATTCCCCGACCATTGTTTCCCCCTCTGACCATTTGTGACTCGTGTTATGGTTGGTGAACATTGACCAACCATATTGAAATTCTTTGGTCATGGTCAGTGACATATGCCTAGTTTGGTTGTTTGGTGTGCATAGTAGCCACGGCGTGCAAATGCGTATTGAAGTTCTTTGTCCTTTCTATTATTTGCATAGGGTTCCCAAACCATTGTCTCTCCCTCTGACCATTTATGACTTGTGTTATGAGTTGTCAATGTTCATTGCACATAGTGGACTTCTTCGGTCATAGTCGGTGACACAAGCATACTTTGGTTGGTCATTATGCATGGTAGCCACACCGTGCCACTACTTATCGAAGGTCTTTGTACTTGCTTGTCGATACCGAGTATTCTTAAACCATTGTTTCTCCCTCTGCCCCTTTTTGACTTGTATTATGAGTTGTGAACGTTGACCACATACACTAAACTTCTTTGTGCATGATAAGTGATCTATACCTGTATGGAATGGTCATTCTGCACGGTAGCCACACCGTGCCAATACATACGAAAGGTCTTTGTACTTGCTAGAAGATACATAGTGTTTCAAAACCATTGTTTCCCCCCCCCCCCCTCTGACCATTTATGACTCGTATTATGGGTTGTGAACGTTGACCACCCTTATTGAAAGTCATTGGTCATGGTCAGTGACATATACCTAGTTTGGTTTGTCATTGTACATGGTTACCACGCCGTGTCACTAGGTATTGAAGGTCTTTGTGCTTTATATTTTATATCTAGTCTTCCTAGCCCATTGTTTCCTCCATCTGACTATCTGTGACTTGTGTTAAGAGATATCAACATTGACCACATGAAGTGAAATTCTTTGTTCATGGTCAGTGACATAAACATACTTTGGTTTTTCACTGTGTATGATAGCCACACTGTGCGACTACATATTGAAGTTTTTTTTTCTTGCTTGTCGAACACTAGTATTCACAAACCATTATCTTTCACTCTGACCATTTGTGACTCGTGTTATGATTTGTCAAAGGTTACCATACATAGTGACATAATTTGGTCATGGTTAGTGACATATGCCTACTTTGGTTGGTCATCGTGCATGATATCCACACTGTGCCACAACTAATTGAAGGTCCTTGTGCTTGCTAGCTGATACCTGGTGTTTGAAAACCATTGATATCCCCACTGAATATTAATGACTCGTATTATGAGTTGTCAACGTTGACCACACACATCCGATTTATTTGGTCAAAGGCAGTATATATGCCTACTTTGGTCTGGCATTGTGCATGGTAGCCACACCGTGCTACTAGTGATTGAAGGTCGTTGTACATGCTAGTTGACACCTGATATTCCAAGACCATTAGTTCCCCACCTGACCGTTTGTGACTCGTGTTATGGTTGGTGAACGTCGACCTCCCATATTGAAATTATTTGGTCATGGTCAGTGACATATGCCTAGTTTGGTTGTTTGGTGTGCATAGAAGCCACACCGTGCCACGGCGTATTGAAGTTCTTTGTCATTTATTGTCAATACATAGGGTTCCCAAACTATTGTCTCTCCATCTGACCATTTGTGACTCGTGTTATTAGTTGTCAATGTTGATCACACAAAGTGGACCTCTTCCGTCATAGTCAGTGACGTATGCATCCTTTGGTTGGTCACTATGCACGCTAGCCACACGGTGCCACTACTTGTTGAGTGTCTTTGTACTTGCTATATGATAACTAGCCTTCTCATCCCATTGTTTCCCCCTCTGACCATTTGTGACTTGTGTTCTGAGTGTTCAACGTTGACAACATACAATGAAAATCTTTTGGTCATGGTTCGTGACATATGCCTACTTTGGTTTGTCATGATACATGGTTACCACGCTGTGCCACTACGTATTGAAGGTCTTTAAGCTTTCCAGTTGATAGCTTGTCTTCCCAAACCAGTGTTACCTCCTGTGACTATCTGTGACTGGTGCTGTGAGTTGTCAATATTGACCACATGAAGTGTACTTCTTTGGCAATGCTGAGTGACATATGCATACTTTGGTTGGTTACTGTGAATTGTAGCCACACTGTGCCACTACACATTCAGGTCTTTGTACTTGCTAGTCGATAACTAGTATTCACAAACCACTATCTTCCACTCTGATTATTGGTGACTAGTGTTATGAGTTGTCAAAGTTTACCACACATAGTGACATGAGTTGGTCATGGTCAGTGACATGTGCCTACTTTGGTTTGTCATCGTACATGATATCCACGACGTGCCACAACGTATTGAAGGTCCTTGTGCTTGCTAGTTGATACATGGTGTTCCCAAACCATTGTGACCCCCTCTGACCATTTGTGACTCGCTTTATGAGTTGTCAACGTAGACCACACACAGCAGATTTCTTTAATCAAAGGCAATACATATGCTTAGTTTAGTCAGTCATTGTGCAGCGTAGCCACACTGTTCGACTACTGATTGAAGGTCGTTGTACTTGCTAGTTGAGAACTGATATTCCCAGACCATTGTTTCCCCCTCTTACCGTTTGTGACTCGTGTTATGGTTGGTGAATGTTGACCACCCATATTGAAATGCTTTCGGTCATGGTCAGTGGCATATGCCTAGTTTGGTTCTTTGGTGTGCATAGTAGCCACACCGTGCCACTACATATTGAAGTTCTTTGTCCTTTCTAGTCAATACATGGGGTTCCCAAACCATTGTCTCTCCCTCTGACCATTCGCTACTCGTGTTATGAGTTGTCAATGTTAACCACGTATAGTGGACTTCTTCAGTCATATTCAGTGACGTATGCATCCGTTGGTTGGTCACTGTGCACGCTAGCCACACTCTGCCACTACTTGTTGAAGTTCTATGTACTTGCTAGTTGATAACTGGTGTTCCCAACCGATTGTTTCGCACTCTGCCCATTTGTGACTCCTGTTATCAGTTTTCAATGTTGACCAAATTCCTTTGGTCATGGTTGGTGACATAGGCCTACTTTGGTTTGTCACTGTACATGGTTACCACGCTGTGTCACTACCTATTGAAGTTCTTTGTGCTTTCTAGTTGATGGCTAGTCTTTCCAAACCATTGTTACCCCCTCTGACTATATGTGACTCGTGTTGTGAGTTGTCAACATTGACCACATGAACTGAAATTATTTTGTCATTGTCAGTGATATATGCCTACGTTGGTTGGTTACTGTGCATTGTAGCCACACTGTGACACTACATATGGAAGGTATTTGTACTTGCTAGTCGATAACTAGTATTCACAAACCATTATCTTCCACTCAGACCATTTGTGACTCGTGTGATGAGTTTTCAACGTTTACAACACATAGTGACATTCTTTGGTCATGGTCAATGACATATGCCTGCTTTGGTTAGTCATCATGCATGGTATCCACACCGTGCCACAACTTATTGAAGGTCCTTGTGCTTGCTAGCTGATACCTGGTGTTCCCAAACCATTGTTTCCCCCTCTGACTATTTGTGACTCGTACTATGAGTTGTCAACGTTGACCAAACACAGCAGATTTCCTTGGTCAAAGGCAGTACATATGCCCACTTTGGTCGGTCATTGTGCATGGTAGCCACACCGTGCTACTACTCATTGAAGGTCGTTGTACTTGCTAGTTGAAAATTGATATTCCCAGACCATTGTTTCCCTCGCTGACCGTTTGTGACTCGTGTTATGGGTGGTGAACGTTGACCACCCATATTGAAGTTCTTTCATCATGGTTAGTGACATATGCCTAGTTTTGTTGTTTGGTGTACATAGTAGCCACACCGTGCCACTACGTGTTGAAGTTCTTTGTCCTTTCTAGTCAGTCAATATGCTTAACAAGCCATTGTTTCTCCTTCTTACCATTTGTAACCTGTGTTATGAGTTGTGTATGTTGACCACACATAGTGGACTTCTTCGGTCATAGTCAGTGACACAAGCATACTTTGGTTGGTCAGTGTGCATTGTAGCCACACCGTGCCACTACTTGTTGAAGTTCCTTGTACTTGCTAGTTGATAACTTGTGTTCCCGAACCATTGTTTTCCCCTTTGAGCATTTGTGACTCATATTATGAGTTGTCAAAGTTGACCACACACAACAGATTTCTTTGGTTAAAGGCAGTACATATGCCTATTCTGGTCGGTCATTGTGCATGGTAGCCACACTGTGCTACTACTGATTGAAGGTCGTTGTACTCGCTAATTGATAACTGATATTCGGAGACAATTGTTTCCCCCTCTAACCGTTTGTGACTCGTGTTACGGTTGGTGAACGTTGACTACCCATATTTTAATTCGATGGTCATGGTGATGCCCCCAATGTTGCCGCGCCTCTAATTTCCTCCGCGCAGACCTGATTCCGCGTGATCCGCGGATCATGCACTTCTTATTACTACTAGGGTTCTTCTTAGGTGTGTATTAGAATCACATGGCCCCAACCCCTGGCTACTGGTAATGCCGCGGACCGAAGGTATGAATCTGTGTGCACGAACCTCACCGATGAATGACACTTTGCGGTCGACTCCTTCCCACACGTGAGCTGCCACCGCGTTGCTCCCAGCTCCTCTCCGCGGAACCCTTGTTCTGCAGATGTTTGCAAGCGAAGACACCACCGACAGTTCACTTCACTCCGACTTTCGGCTCTTCACGCACGCAATTTCGCAGTCCGCGGACAGGACTCCAACAGTTATGGGAGGCACAGGGGCAGTGGGATAGTGAACACCGGGAGCGGTTGAATGTCTTGGATAAATTTGGCAGAGTACATGAATACGGAGTATTGCTTAGGGATGCATGCAATATTGAGCTATCTCATGCTAGTGTCCTCAATGTCTTATCTACTTGGGACTCCGCACGGTGTGACTACACAATGTAAGTCTCATCCCTCACAAGCTATCTCCCTTCCGTTCTACTTGGACTCCTCGCGGTGCGGCTACGCCCCGCGGGTCTCGTCCTCAAACACAGCATGTCCCTTACTAACCATCTTCTTCATCCGCGGCTTGTGCACGTAGTCTTCGTATTCTTCCTTGAATCTTCGTCTTCCACGGTGCGTCTCCAAATGTTCCTCCGTGATTGATGCCTGGTTACTAATGTTGATTGGGTGCTTCTCCCCTGATTGTGCCGTTCCTCCGCAGACTTGTCTGCGCCTTGACAACAATCACGAGTTTTATCGCGGTTTGTCCTTGTTCTCCTTGTACCGCGGATTTCTCATTATTGCATCCCGCCCTTTTCTCCTCCACTTCATGCCCTTAGCTATAGAGACATTGCTGTAGATGCCCTGCCCCTAGGTTCCGCGCTACCCTTTGCTCAACCGCGTCCGCGGGAGCCTGTGTTCTGTGCGCGGAACTTAGCCTGCCCAGGCCCTCTTCGCGTATAGGTCTTCCCTGCGGAGCTGCGGCGGAAGTGTGCCTGACACTGATGACCCCAACCCCCCTCCCTCCCTTTTTGCAAGACTCTGCCCCGGAGTGGGTAAGCGAGTCATCCGTTTGAAGTGTCTGCGCGGCTTGGGACGTTTCTGTTCCTGGCACGGTCTGCAGTATTTCTCCATGGTCCCTCCCTTCCTCTTGAGCCTCTCCGCACACTCATCGTGGACGAAGAGTCTGCATCCTTCACACCGTGCTTCCATCGTGGGCGTAGTGACCAGCTTCTTCCACGAGGAGCAGTGTGGTGCGTGTTCCTATTTCCTGCAGCTCGAGAATCGGTAGATTTTCTTGCCCTCTTTGGTCTGCCCTACCTCCGCGGTGCAGTGTTCATGTGCAATACCTCCGCAGTGCTCGCAGCAATAGAGTGTCCCTTCGAGCCGACCACCGCACTTGTCTCCGGTGGAGGAGCGTTTGTTGGAGAACTTTCACTTGATCTTCCGCGTCTTGCCTCGACAACCGCTGCAGTTCCAAGTGCCCTCCTTCTCGTGTACCCCACACTACAGGTGGCACATTATCTTGTACATTCCGCAATGCTTGCCGGACTCTATCAAGTCCTCCGCGCATGCCCTGTAGACTGGGGCCAAGGTGTCTCCATCATAGGACAGCGAGGCCCCCTCCTCCACTACGGTCATCCCCACCCACTTGTGGCACTGTCCCACGCAAGCCGAGCTTCCTGTAACAAGGCAACATTGGTGGGCCAACATGCTGCATTGGGTGCAGTGCTCATCCTTGCTGACCGCCTTGACACAAGTGGGGCAAATCTCCGCGGCTGCTTTGGGCAAGTCTTGCTCTTCCTCTTCCTCCAAGTGTAGTTCTTCCCCTTCCGCGGTTAGCCGCGGTGGTTTCCGTGTTCCCTGATGACGTTCAGCTTCTTGGCGACACCGCCTGCACTTCTTTGGTTCGCTGCGTGCCCCTTTTTCATTTCGCGGCTGTTCCAGACATTTGTCACATATCGTTCGGTGACACCCCTCACATTCTTGCACCCTCCTGCCCCATTGGTGCCCACATTGGGCGCACGTTTTACTTTCCGTCTCCTTCCGAGCCTGGTCCGTTACCGTCAACCGTCCTTCCTCCTGCCATTGCCGCATGGTGGTGCCTGAGACCATGCGAGGTCCTTGCTGTGTCTCTGCCTGCTCTTCCTCTTTCTCCTCCTCCTCCCCCTCTTCCTATAGATCCCATCTTCCGCATGCCTCTCCTCCTCTACAGTTTGGGCCGGCCCCGTCACCCCCCTTTTTCTTCTGCCCCGCATCCTTCTCCTGACCCCTTTTGAGGCATTTCAGACACGTGCAATCTAGCCCAATGCAGCTCTTGACCAGCTCCTGATGCGGTGGCTGGCCACACACACGGCAGACAACCTTCAAGAGTGATGCCTCCGGCAGGTTTTCCCCACACACTATGCAGGAGCCTATGTAGTTGGCCAGGTTTCGGGGGCTTGTGGGTGCGCAGAGCAGCGACGGGTGTCTTAGGGGTTTCTTCTCCGCTGCCCGTTTGCTGTGACCCCGACTGCTCCGGTCGTTCCAGATGTTCCTGCTGGTGCTGGCCCCCTTGCTCCTCCCTTTCCCACCTCTCTCCTAGATGTACCTCCCCCGCGGATACCTCCTCGACATCAGAGCCGTCCGTCGGTTCATCTTCTTCAGGTTCCTGGCTCCATGCCTCCTCTTGTTCTGACACCTGAGCCTCACACCGCTCCAACACCTCCTCCACACGCCATCCCCTTGAGCCCTTGCATTCCTCGAGCGGGGGAAGTTCCCCACCCATTCCTGGTATGTGTGTCTGGCAGGCCGGAGGCAGCAAGATGAACTCGGTGGCTAGGTAGCTCCGCTTACTGAATCCATCCGGTCCTTCCAGCGAGACGTGTCCCGCGTCCACAGCAGCCACGCGGTAGACCTCTCGTGCCTCCTCTGTCTCACGTCCCGCGCCTGGGAATGGACAGAGGTAGACCAGGTTCCCTTCCCTGATTGGCCTGTGGTTGAGGCGTCTGTTGGCAGCGTCGCATTCGTGCCAGGCTGAGACAGAGGCGCAAATTCGTGCCTCTGCTCTCACTGCAGATGTTCTCTGGCAACATGCCCGGTACCAGTCCTGCACCTCCTTGTCTCTCGCCACCTCCTTTCCTTCGATCAGCCACTCAGCTGTTGCTTCAAGTCTAGTGGCAGCCACAGTGGTGGTTACAGCATTCCTAGTGCCGCGCGTGGAGGTTGTCCAAAGAGGAGGGAGTGGGGCGAGAATGATGTGGCACAGCTGGGGGTGATGTTGAGGAAGTGGGCAGTCTTCTTGCGGGTTTCACTCCTGTCTTTACCTTATGCGGTGGCCACTGCCCGCTCCAGGATTTCGTGAAGCCCCTAAACTTGTCCCTGAGACTAGTGGCGGTACCGCCCGGAATGCACGTGCTGCATACCCCACTTCGCGAGTTCCTTGTAGAACTCCCCTGCAAAATCTGTACTGTTGTCGCTGTGCACCACGTGGCAACTGCCGAAGCGGTAAAAGATATCTTCACGGATGGAAAGGGCTGCCCACTCTGAGGACTTGTCGGGGACGGCCCTGACCCATACATACTTAGTGAAGTGGTCCACTACTGCAATCCAGTACCACTCCCCTTGGACATGGCGAGGGCGCGGCCCATGGGAGTCAATTATGATGCGATCCAGTGGCTCGCCGATAGGAGAGGACAAGTAGATGGGCATGTCCCGCGGTGTGACTTTTCGGTGCCGTTCACATGGCGCGTAGTGTTGCACCACTTGCTTTATGATCGCCAGGAGGTTTGGCACACGTAGGATGGGGGATACCCGCTCCTTGAGTGCCTGCACACCAGAATGGTGGTCACAGTGGTGGGCCTCGACCACCGCTCTGTGCATGGTGGGCGGAGGCACCCACAGGATGTGTGGCGTGGTCCGCCAAAGGCGATTGCCCTCCCATGCATACTGCACACGGAGACAGGTGAGGTCATCCTTCTTCTGCTGGTCATATTAGACCCCCAGCTGAGCTCCCAAGGTCTTGTACACTTTGTCCGCCTTCCCCTTCTGCTGCTCCTTCGTTGTGGAGCGGAGCAAGATGTGTGCAGTCTGCCAGATCTGCTAATCCTGTGTTTCAACGGGTCCCTTCTTTCCTGTCTTTTCTGCGGCAGCCTCCCCACTCTTCTTCTTCTTCTCCTTATGTAGCCCTAGCAATCCCTGGGCCCGCCTCGCATCCTGCTCCGCCTTCATTGCTTGCAGGCACCGTTGATATTCCTCATCACAAGCAGGTGGCTCTATATCCCAGCTGTCCGGTACTGGGAAGAGCCGCATGATCCCCACCACGCGCAGCTCCCCTTTATTCCACTGGCTGTGCAGCCCCACCTCTGGTGGCGCCGTATGCCGCCGACCCCGTGCTCCGCGAACCTTGCTTGTCTCCGCCCCTGGCTTCTGCCCCGCCGCTGCCTCTAGGAGTCGCAGCTGGCCTGGTCCCCTTGCAATAGGTTGTTCTTTGTCGGGCTCTGGTGATTCACTCACTTTGGAGATCACCACCCCTTGTCTTCTTTCCAGTCACACGAGTCGCGGCGCGTTCCCTTGTCCCTTTCTCTTGGTGTGCTACTGCACCGGCGCCCCCCAGTAGGGATTGCAAGTAAGCTGGAACCAAGCCAGGGGGCATTGGAACATTGCAAAACACCGCTATGAGCAGCTCCATGGCTTGGGCCGCGTCCCGCTGGGCTTGCACAAGTTGCACCGGGTCGATGTTCTGCGGCATCTCTTGGACGGGGCAGTGCTGCTTGCTGCGCTTGGCAGGTGGTGCACCAGCGGTGCTATCTTTGAGAGTCTGCTTCTCTGGTCCTGGTTTGCGGGATGTCGGTGTTGTGTCCGGGAAGAGGGCTTTTGTTTTCGCGGTTGGTCTCTTCCGAGGGGTAGCCGTGGCGCTGATCGAGGCTGCTTGGTGTGTGGCAGCCTGTCTAGTGACGGTTGGTGACGCCGCGGCTCTCTTTGCCACTTTCTAAAGCTTTACATGTTTATCCCGCAGAGCCTTCGATAAGGAAAGCCGAGAGGCGTTCTTCCATGCTGTCCACTTGGTTCTAGCCGGTCCCGCTCGCGCACGCACATCCTCTCCCTGACTTTTGCCTACCGTTTGGACCGTTCCATGTTGCTCCGCCACCTGTTCTTCTCTCGCTTGTTCAGCTGTTGACCTAGCTGCCTCCGCTACGACTTGCCTTGTGTCCTTTGTCTCTGCCGCCACGGCCTCCACTGCCGCTCCTGCCTCCTCCATCTCTGTCTCCAGCTCCGCGACCACCTGTTTTGTAGCTGCCTCTACTCCCTGCTTCTCTTCTTCCGCCCTGTACTGTTTGATGGCCTGCAGGTTACCCCTTTTCCGTGTGAGCTCAGAGGATTTGCGAAGGTATTCCTGAGCCTCTTCTATTTCCATGAGAACGCGGTTCTTCTCTTCCCGACACACTTCGGCTGCTTCCCGGGCCAAGTGATGCGCCGCCTTTTCTGTTAGCTGGTGCCCACTCCTGTGAGTGTCTTCCACAGTCCTTGTACCACCGCGGCTATTATCCTCTACCGCGGAGCTCCATCTAAGGTGAGCTGCCAGTTCTCACTAATGGCGCCATACCAATCATCGTATTGCATCTCCGCATCCGTGATATTTGCACGTTCCGCAGCTGTGTACTGCACTCTCCACCTGGTAGTGACCAGCCCAATCAGGCATCCCCACATCCAGACTTGTGCTCCACTTTTGCCGTATGGTGCCTCCATCGTTCCCGCAGACATTTGGTGGGCATGGTGAAGGATAAATGCCCGGGCATGTTCCTGAAGCCGATGTACGTAGTGTCGGGTCGGGTCTGCATTTTGATCATTACGGAACAGGAGCCACCATTCACGGGCAGTGTTCATTGCGCGCTCTGGTTGTTCCATGTCAAGAAGTGCTGCCACGCCTGCCATGCCACGGCTTGGCCGCAGGTAGAGGATGTTGTGGAGCACCGAGGTGAGACGTTTTGCACTTGCTATTTCCAGTAATTGATATTGTTGTCCGCGCTAATTTAGTGCCAATGCTGTCTTGGCTGCGCCTTTTGGAACTACCTGCCATGCCTTGTTATAGAAGGAGTCCCCCATTTCCACGCGGATTGCCTCCGGGAGCTCGTCCTGCAGGTGCGTAATGATACTGCTAACCCCATCTAGTAGCTGGTTTGCTTTGGGTTGATCTCTGCTATCTCCGGCGCTCTCTTCCAGGTAGGTCCGAGCTCCTTCCATTATCGTTCCTGCACTGAGTGTGGGATGTAGTGTACCGTGTGTTGGATTATCTTGTGAGGCTGGTGGGGAGGAAGAGTGCGCTGTTGGCGCAAAGGGGCCGGGTGATGGTGTTGCGCCTGCGCATGCAGTTAGTGCCGGCGATGCAGGGGTGACCAATGTCGGAGGTCCTCCTGGTGATGCTGCTACTGCTGTTGCTGGGGGTGATGCAGAGGAGCCTGGTACCGAAGTTGCTCCAGGTGGGACCGTTTGTGTTGCTGTTGTTGGAGGTGCGGAGCCATACGTGTCCCAGACGACGTGGAAGGGACTCGAGGAGCCGGAGATGTTTTCGGTACTGCGGAAGGGCCCCGGGGGCCATAGAGGCTCCTGGTGACGCGGGATGGCCCAAGGTTGGAGGTGCTCCAGGTCAAGCTGCTGCTGTTGCTGCTGCCGGGGGCGCGGAAGGGTCCTGGGGGGCCTGAGATGCCCCATGTGAGGCTGCCGTCATGGGTGGTGCGGAGTGTCTCGTTCCGGCTATGGCTAGGTTTGTGGTCTGCTGCCGAATAGGACGCCTTGTAATGCCAGCACCCCCCCTTTTTGCATGCGCGGACTACTTGCTGATGGGACGAGCCATGGCAAAGGCAGTCCCGCGGTTTGTCCCTAAGCTTCGTGTGACGCGGCAAGTGAACTAAGTACCGGAGGTGGGTAGCGTGAGAACCATGAAAAAGGGATCGGAGGACGGATGAGCTGAAGTACAAGGTGGAGTAAATGATCGGATGCCGGAGATGGAAATGAGACTGAGGATGCGAGCGCCGAGAAACATATCTGCTTGGCGTGGCGCGAGCCAGTCGGCTGCAAGGAGCATGTCGTACGTGTAGATATCGCACACCTACACGGTGTGCGGTGCATGCACGTTGGCTACCTGGATGGGGAGGGCCACGATATGGCTGATGGGTGCATCGATGACTCTGGTGGATATGGAGAAGCGGAGCCGAGTGGGTGTAATGAGGTGGTCAAGTCGTAAGGTACGTGCCATCCGCAACGCGATGGTGGTATGGGTGGCACCGGTATCCACGACGGCCACGAATTGGCAACCACAGACCCAGACGTGGCACCATGCCATGTGGACTTCAGCGGGCGCCGTCAGACCAGGTACCAGCGGTGCTGGGGCCCACGTGCCTGGCGCGCGGGAGGCATCTTCGCGTACACGGGAGTGTTTTGTAATGGTGGCATGAGCCACCATGCGGATACCTGTATCGCGGGTGAGGATGCAGGAGAGGTGTATGCCAGTGAAGAAGAGATAGGGGTTTATGGAGGAGAAGAGGTTCTGGAAACGACCCACAGCTGCTGTCGAGTGGAGGAGGAAGTCAAACAAGGAAAGGGGGGATGCGCATCAAGGAGAGGGAAAGCAGAGGGTGCAGGGGACAGCGTCGGAGGGGCGGTGACAACCTCTGTGGTAGAGGGAGTCCAGCGTGATTGTGGTAGTATAGAACGAGGGGGGAGATGTGGCACAATTTCCTCAAGCGTCCAACCGCGGATGGTGGGATTGAAATGGTGGGCCAGGTGGGCCCTAGTGGGATGGAGATGTGGAAGATTCTCCGCGGTGCCAAGGGACTCGGCTTGTTCTAGCTCGAACAAGAGTGGGTACACAGTGGTAGATTCCTCATTCGTGAATTCTCGAGCGACGTCCTCCCACTGAGGTTCAGTTTCTGCTGGGAGAGAAGCAACTGTAGGGGGTTACTGGGGGCTGTCCCGCGTGTCCGCGGAGTCAGGCCAGTGCTCGTGAGGGAGGCGGCTAAGAGCATCCATGTTTCTATTAGCAAGCGCGGGCTGGCTCCTGGTTTTCAAGTTATAGCCATACAGGAGGAGGGCCGATTTGGCCAAAATACCCTCATGGTTCTGTGTCGTGATGAGCCATTGCAGCGCTTGGTGATCGGTCAGGACTGTGAAAGGTTTGCCGTTCTTTATGTAGTCGCGGAAGTGTTGGAGTGCCCATAGCACAGCCAAGCACTCGCCCTTCACTGGTGGGTAGTTGCGCTCACCGTCCGTGAGAGCGCGACTGGCGTACGCAATCACCCACTGGACTGGTTCCTAGATCGACTGCGACAGTATGGCGCTGAGGCCGTCCCGGGACCAGTCGGTAGTGATGGAGAAGGGAAAGTTGAAATCAGGAAACTCAAGCATAGGCGCGGCGACCAGGTGATGCTTGATTTCTGCCCAAGCAGTGGCACACTCTGGCGTCTATTCCAATGGGACGTCATGATGGGTCAGCTACTGTAGTGGACGGATGATGGGGGTGTGGTCGCGGACGAACTCGCGATAGAAAGAGACAAAGCCAAGAAAGATTTTGACGTGTCTCACCTCAATGGGTTGGCGCCACTCGTGCACGGCCGCAATCTTGGCGGAATCGGTCTTGATGCCATTGGCACTCATGACGAACCCCATAAATTCCATCTCCGCGGCACCGATGGAACATTTCGCGGCCTTGAGCTTGAGGTTGGCAGCGCGAAGAGCCGAGGAGACGGTGGAGAGGGAAGAGAAGAGGTCCGCGAAATTGTGAGCCGTGACCATAATGTCGTCAATGTAGCAGCTCGCGTTGGGAATGCCGTGGAGAGTGGAACCCATGACGCACTGGAATTTGGCGCTAGCATTGGGGAGACCAAAGGGCTTACGAGTAAAGGCGTAGAGTCCCTCGGGAATGACGAAAGCCATCTTGACAATGGAGTCCGGGTGCATGGGGACAACATGCAAGGCTGCCTTGACATCGAGTTTCGCGAACCATCTGTGCTCCTGCTGGTGCTTGTGGATGTCCACAATCAGCGGCATGGGATATGCGTCTTCTTCCGTGACACGGTTGAGGTCGCGTAAGTACACACAGAAGCGTTTGGATCCGTCCGGTTTGCCGACAATGACAAGATTGGCTTGCGAGGGGCTGACAATGGGGACTATTACACCCTGCGCCTTCAACTCCGCGATGCCCTTGCTGATGATCTGTTCTTGGTCAGGGAGGATCCGATGGACTTTTTGTTTGACCGCAGCAGCTGCGTTGGTATGGATTACATGGAAGGTGTTGACTGCTCCCAAGTGTGTCGCCGCACCGGCAAAGATGTCGGCAAAGGAGTCCAGTAGGTCACTGAAATCCTACTTCTGGGCCGGTGAGAGGGGAGGATGAAGGATTCGGTCCCATCGTGTGGGCTAGGGTGGCTATTGGTCGCGGATGGGGTAGAAGTCATTGTCATCATCAAGTGTGAGGCCTTGGCCGAGCGCCTGCTCACTTTGTTGCCACAGCCCCAAAAGGCTGGCACGCACCCTTGGTTCCGCGTGGTCCGCGGAGAGTTCACGCCACTCCCCAACATGGATCTGTTCCGCGTCAAGGGTGACATCCGCGGGGGCTTGGCTGCTATGGGAACGCAGGTGTGCATCTTCCTGCACCGCATCGGAGAGGGAAAAGGGTGAGTCACTGGTTACCGGCACTGTAACCCGATCTCCCTGAGTGATGAGGGCGTATTCCTTTGTACCGGTGGCGGAGGTGAGTTGCATGACCCCTAGTGAGGACAGGAGGTTGCCTCGCCGTGGAAGGAGATAATCCACGCGTAGGAGGACGTCGTAAGTCCGGGCCTGTGTGACTTGGACATTCATTGGTTTGTGAAGAGAACCCACCTGCATGGGCAGGCCCCGGGCTTCTCTGTCCCCATAATCCATCCCTCCCGCGGAATTTCTTAACAGTCGGCGCATTGGAAGGATGCGGTCTGTCCATCCAACAAGGCACAGGATGCGGAGTGCCACGAAAGTGTGGGTTGCCCCTCTGTCAAGGATAGCGAGGAACTTGCGACGGCAAATCCAAATCACGCAACAGGCAACTTTGAAGTGGCGGTCATCGCGGCGAGGTGGTTCCACAGGCTATGGTGCCCAGCCAAAATCCATCTCCTTTGTGGTCAACCCCGGTAAACCTTTTGCCATGACTCATTGGGTGTTCTGAGTGCCGTGTGGCAGAGTGGTAGAGGTGAGGGAGATGCCGACAGTGTGGAGGCGATAGTTGGCTCGGGTGAACTCTTCTCTGAGCTGCGGAGCCAGCTCGGGATGAAGTCGGAGGAAATCAAAGAAGTTTACACAGGCTATGGGAGAGGTGAAGAGTTCTTCCATCGTATCTGTGGATTCTACCGCAAGGACGGGAGTATGGTGGGACACCGCCGAGATATTGGCAGAAGCTGACACTCTCGTATGTGTGGGATCTGTGGTTCGTCGCTTTTCCGGAGGTCGCATGGAACGAGCACTGACGGCCTCTTGTCGTCGGGCCTCAGCAGCTTCTGCCCGTCGCCGCAGATCGCTCCGGAGTTGTGCAGCCTCCTGCAGGTCCCATCAGCGGAGCTTGAGCTGATGCGCTTGTGTAATGAGCTCCATTTCCTCAGGTGTGGGTGTAACCTCCGTGGTTTCAGCCTCCGCCATAGGCAAGCCCAGTTCTACGTTCCGCGCACCGGTCTCGGAGTTTGGCGGCGGGTTCGGCAAGATACACTGGCCTGTCTCCTGGATCGCCTGGTCTTGTCCATTGGGGGGGCAGATGTGACTGTTGTTGCTGCTACTACTATTGCCGCTGATGATGCTCTTGCTAACCCGGCCACATCTGGTAATAATACTGCTGCCACTGCTGGACCATGGGATCCTGGGAGACTGGGTCAGGGCGCGGAGCTCCTTGTCATTTGCGATGGCAGTCCCATGCAATGTGTTCCAGGCTCTGGCATGTGTAGTATGCTCTCGGCTTCTGCTGCTGCAGGGGCAGTGCGTGGGAAGGGGAGGGTGCATGAGCCTCACAGCCCTGGTATTGCCTGGTGGGCCGCTGTCTGGTGAAAACAGATGTGGCGTCCCGCAGCGCGTCTTGGAGGGAATGATAATGGTCAACAATCATGAGGCTGCTAATTTCATCAGGAAGTACACGGATGAGGTTCTGCAGTAGGACACACAGTGGCAGGCCTTCCCCTTGCTGGCTTTTGGCCACCGAAGCCTATGTCAAGAACTGGTCCAGAAATCTACGGATATCGTCATCTTTGCGCATAACGTCCTTTCCAATCTTCCGCAGTGCTTCTTCCTTTGTCAGGTGTTTGAAGCGCTCGATGAGGGCATTGCCAAAGTCCTCAAAAGATGGGAAAGGTGCCCGCGTGTTGTATGAGTCAGCAGCAGCCCCTTGGAGATGAAATTCCACGGTGGCGAGGCATAGGTCAGGCGGAATTCGGCCAATGCTAGTCTAGGGGGTAATCTGTTTGAGCCAGACCTAGAGGTCCTCCTCCGGGACACCTTTGAAGGAGTCCAACTGCGGGATGTTAGCGTGATCACAACGAATGTATTGTAGATACGGGATAGTGCTGCGGTTAGTCGTCAACGCTGTCGCAGCATGTGGCGGCGGACTGGTTGCACCAGGGAACGCGGAGTATCCCATTGGGGGATTTAGTGTCTGTGGCTACCCTGCGGGCATGGAAAGCGTGGCTGCATGGGTGGGGGAAGCATGTACCAAGAGGGAGGCACTGATGCAATAGCGGTGGAAGGTGTGGAGACAAATGCGGTCCCACGGGGTGGAGTTTGGGTCCCGGGTGCCGATGGCATCATGTCGAGCACCCAATATGTCTGGTTGACAGGAATCGCCGCTGCGGAATAGGGCTGAGCCGCTGGTCCCATGCTGGCAGTCAGGGCTACTACCGTCCCCGCAAAGTGTTGTGTCCCATGTGTCTTTTGTGGTAACAGTTATGAGTGGTTCTACATTATCGGTTGCGGATATGGCATTGGTGGTACTGCTCCCGCGGGTACTGCTCCCGCGGGCACTGCCCCAGCCAGTTGCTGATGGGGAAATTGTTGATGGGCAATCGCTGATGGCTGCGGCGGTACGCCGGCCACGAGCGTTGGTACTGTCATCCCCACGTCTGCCATGCCCACGGACTGTTGGTGCTGCGTTGCCCATAAGGGCGGAGCGGAAGGCTGGATTATGGTGTTCATTGGCGCCATACCCCCAAGCGTCTGCTGCTGATGGGTCGATGGTTGAGTTCCCGCTGGTGGCGCTTGCGGTGGGGCTCCTTGGTGAGTAATGCACGCACCCTGATTCCCTACCTGCGTCATCCCTGTAGGGGGCAGAACCGATACCCCTGCTTGCGACATGGGTTGCCAAGGTTGTTGGATCAGTGGTTCCGGTGCCGGCAGTGCTCTTGCTTGCATCGCACTGGTCACTGCCTGTGATGGGTTTATCTGCTGCTGCGGTGGTGTTCTTGGTATGGCCTGTGAGGGTACTCCCATCAATGGTGCACTCATGCTCAGTTGCGGAGGCTTCTACTGCAATGCTGGGCCGGATACGTAGGAATGCGGCGGCCCTCCTGCCTGGCCAACTCCCAGAGGCTGCTGTAGTAGGTGCATCGGCGGTTGAGAGGGTGCGGCGGGTTCCACCGTCGTCATTCGCACAGGCGCAGAAGGCTGGTTTGCCGGTGGCTAGTTCACCGACAACAGCGCGGATCCTATTGTTTTTTAGGGCCCCGGCACCCATAGCAACTCGCCTCCCGGGTGGAATGGTGGTGGAGTCGCATGTTGCTGCTATAATCCTGTCACAGGCGGTCCCGTTTCCATACCTTCCGGAACCATCCTTGCCACCTGCCATGGCAAGTGGAATCCATAGACGTCCCAAGCGCGAGGGCCAGTGGTCCCGTCAGCTGCAAGTCCGTCACTGGCCGGTGGTCGTCCACTATTGGGTTGTCGATGGTGTCTGCTTCCTTGTGGTTCAGTGGTAACGTTTGCGAATGTACTTTCTCGGATGTATGGTGTGCCGCTACGCCGCCAGCCACCGTTGGCTGCTGCCCACCACGACGCTAGTAGACCAATCTGCAATAGGCTGCGAGTCCTCCACCATCAGAGTGTTGCTCCAATGATGGTTGGGGGTCAGAAAACTACGGTAGTACCATAGCCACAACCTCCTGTCCCTCCGACTCGTGCTCGAATTGGCTGGGTTTGCGGCTGCCATGGTCGGAAACTGCATCCACTTCCACACGGTTGCCCAAAGCATTCATGATGCGGCGCCAGAGTAGCTGCTCCAGCCACTCGTTCACCCAACGATGTTGGACCAGTGAATCCGCGCCTGGTGAGGAGCTGACTGGGGTGCGGGACAACACCGGTGAGGAGGTCAAAACGTCCTCGTAGCTGATGGCTTAGCGTAGTAAGAAGCACTGCACGGATGACTGCTGCTATCGTCTCCTGCAATCTTGATGCACAAAACTTGCTACCGACATCAATTACTGATCTGAACATCACGCGCCGTTCCCCTAAACAAAGAGCAAGGAACTGTCCACGCTCACCGCACCATGACACTGATACCCCAACTTTTGCCGCGCCTCTAATCTCCTCCACGCAGACCTGATTCCGCGTGATCCACGGATCATGCACTTCTTATTACTACCACGATTCTACTTAGATGTGTGGCGGAATCACAAGGCTCCAACCCTAAGCTACTTGTAATGCCGCGGACCAAGGGTCTGAATCTCTATGCACAAACCTCACCGATGAATGACACATCGCGGTCCACTCCTTGCCACACGTGATCCGCCATCGCGTGGCTCTCAGCTCCTATCCGTGGAATCCTTGTTCCACGGATGTGTGCAAGCAAAGGCACTGCCAACAGTTCACTTCACTCGGACTTTCGGCTTTTCACGCACGCAATTTCGCAGTCCGCGGACAGGACTCCAATAGTTATGGGAGGCACGGGGGCAGTGGGATACTGAACACCGGGGGCATTTCAATGTCTTAGATGAATTTGGCAGAGTACATGAATGCGGAGTATTGCTCAGTGAGGCACGCAAGACTGATCTGTCTCGTGCTGGTGTCCTCTATGTCTTATATACTTGGGACTCCGCACGGTGTGACTACACACCGTCGGTCTCATCCCTCACAAGCTATCTCCCTTCCTTTCTACTTGAACTCCTCGCGATGCGGCTACGCCGCGCGGGTCTCGTCCTCAACACAGCATGTCCCCTACTAACCATCTTCTTCATCTGCGGCTCGTGCACGCGGTCTTCGTATTCTTTGTTGAATCTTTGTCTTCCGCGGTGCGTCTTTAGAGGTTCCTCCGTGATTGATGCCTGGTCACTCGTGTTGCTTGGGTGCTTCTCCCCTGGTTGCGCGGTTCCAACGCTGACTTGTCTTCGCCTTGTCAGAAATCACAAGTTTTACCGCGGTCCGTCCTTGTTCTCTTTGTACTGCAGATTTCTCATTATTGACTCCCGCCTTTTTCTCCTCCACTTCATGCCCTTAGCTGTAGATAAACCGCTGTGGATGCCCTGTCCTAGGTTCCGCGCTACCCTTTGCTCAACCGCGTCCACGGGAGCCAGCGCTCTGTGCGCGGAACATAGCCTGCCGAGGCCCTCTCCGCGGATAGGTCTTCCTCGCAGACCTGCGGCTGAAGTGTGCCTGGCACATAATCAGTGACATATGCCTAGTTTGGTTGTTTGGTGTGCTTAGTAGCCACACCGTATCACTATGTAGTGAATTTGTTTGTCTTTTCTAGTCAATACGTAGGGTTCACAAACCATTGGTCTCCCTCTGACCATTTGTGACTTGTGTTATGAGTTGTCAATGTTGGCCACACATAGTGGACTTCTTCGGTCATACTCAGTGACGTATGCATCCTTTAGTTGGTCACTGTACAGGCAAGCCACACTGTGCCACTACTTATTGAAGGTCTTTGTACTTGCTAGTTGATAACTAGTGTTCCCAACTCATTGTTTCCCCCTCTGACCATTTGTGACTCGTGTTCTGAGTTTTCAACGTTGACCACACACTGTGAAATTCTTTGGGTCATAGTTAGTGACATATGCCTATTTTGGTTTGTCACTGTACATGGTTACCACGCCGTGTAACTACGTATTGAATGTCTCTGTGCTGCATAGTTGATAGCTAGTGTTCCCATACCATTGTTTACCCCCGTCTCACTATCTGTGACTCGTGTTGTGAGCTGTAAATGTTGACCACATAAAGTGAAAGTTGTTGGTCATGGTTAGTGACATATGCATACTTTGGTTGGTCACTGTGCATGGTAGCCACACTGTGCTACTACATATTTAAATTATCTTTACTTGCTAGTTGATAACTAGTATTCACAAACCATTATCTTCCACTCTAACAATTTGTGACTCGTGCTATGAGTTGTCAAACTTTACCACACATAGTGACGTTCTTTGTTCATGGTCAGTGACACATGCCTACTTTGATTGGTCATCGTGCATGGTATCCACACTGTGCCACAACTTACTGAAGGTCCTTGTCCTGACTAGTTCATACCTGGTGTTCCCAAGCCATTGTTTTGCACTGTGAACATTTGTGACTCGTATTATGAGTTGTCAACGTTCACCACACACAACGGATTTCCGTGGTCAAATGCAGTATACATGCCTACTTTGGTCGGTTGTTGTGCATGGCAGCCACACCGTACTACTAATGATTGAAGGTCGTTGTACTTGCTTGATGAGAACTGATATTCCCAGACCGTTGTTTCCCCCTCTGACCATTTGTGACTCGTGTTATGGTTGGTGAACGTTGACCACCCATACTAAACTCTTTGGTCATGGTGAGTGACATATGCCTATTTTGGTTGTTTGGCGTGCATAGTAGTCACACCGTGCCGCTACATATTGAAGTTTTTTGTCCTTTATAGTCGATACATAGGGTTCCCAAACCAATGGTCTCCCTCTGACCATTGGTTACTTGTGTTATGAGTTGCCAATGTTCGCAACACATAGTGGACTTCTTCGGTCATAGTCGGTGACGTATGCATCCTTTAGTTAGTCACTATGCACGCTAGCCATACCGTGCCACTACTTTTTGAAGGTCTTTGTACCTGCTCATTGATAACTAGTGTTCCCAACCCGTTGTTCCCCCCTCTATCCAGTTTTTACTGATGTTATCAGTATTCAATGATGACCACACATTGTGAAATTCTTTTGGTCATGGTCGGTGACATATGCCTACTTTGGTTGGTTATTGAACATGGTTACCACGCCGTGTCACTACGTATTGTCAGTCTTTGTGCCACCTAGTTTATAGCTAGTCTTCCCAACCCATTGTTACCCACTCTGACTATCTTTGACTCGTGTAGTGAGTTGTCAACATTGACCACATGAAGTGAAATTCTTTGGTCATGGTCAGTGACATATGCATGCTTTGGTTGGTCACTATGCATTGTAGCAACACTGTGACAGTACGTATGGAAGGTATTTGTACTTGCTAGTCGATAACTAGTATTCACAAACAATTATCTTCCACACTGACCATTTGTGACTCATGTTATGAGTTGTCAAAGCTTACCACACATGGTGACATTCTTTGGTCATGGTCAGTGACATAAACCAACTTTTATTCATCATCGTGCATGGTATCCACACCGTGCCACAACATACTGAAGGTCCTTGTGCTTGCTAGTTGATACCTGGTATTCCCAAGCTATTCTTTCCCCTCTGACCATCTGTGAATCGTATTATGAGTTGTCAACGTTGACCACACACAGCGGATTTCTTTGGTAAAAGGCAGTACATATGCCTACATTGGTTGGTCATTGTGCATGGTAACCACACCGTGCTACTACTCATTGAAGGTCGTTGTACTTCCTAGTTGAGAACTGATATTCCTAGACCATTGTTTCCCCCTCTGACCATTTGTGACTCGTGTTATGGGTGGTAAACGTCGACCACCCATATTGAAATTCTTTGGTCATGGTCAGTGACATATGCCTAGTTTGTTTTGTTGGTGTGCATAGAAGCCACACTGTTCAACTGCGTATTGGAGTTGATTGTCCTTTCTAGTTGATACATAGGGTTTCCAACCCATTGTCTCTCCCTCTGGCCATTTGTGACTCGTGTCATGAGTTGTCAATGTTTACCATGTTGGCCTGAGGGTGAATGTGCACCCTGGAGGGTCCCTAGCAGTGGCTGGTTCACACCACCAACTGTTTTTGGAGAGACTGAAACTGTGGAGGCAACTGGTTCCAAGGATGGCAAAATCTGGTCAGAGAGTGAGGCAATAGTTTTGGCCTCAATTGGATGGAAATTAACACTTGATCAAGGCTCACAAGAAGTGCCATTTTATAGCCACTGGTCTAAGCTTTCCAGAACACCAAAGCATGCCAGATTTGGAGCTTCCTAGCAGATTCTATGGCTTCTAGAGTGCTCCTTGGTAGGCTGTCCTTTTCCCACCTAGGAAGGAATCCCTTCCCTCCTCTAGAAGCTTCTGCCCCTTCCTAGATTCCTCAGCTTGCTTCTAGTAGGAGGGAAGGTGTCCAGAAGACCAAGACACCTCTAGATGCCTTGTAGGACAAGTCACCCCTTCTAGAAGGTGTGCCACCTTCCTGGACCCTCACCTGGCCTTCTAGAAACTTAAAGAGGAGCTCTAGAGGTTGAGCTAGCTTCCTGGCATCCATTTTCCACCTCCCTTGAGGCAGGGAAGAATTTCATCTTGTGGGACTTGAACCCGGGCCCCTGCCTCTAGAGGTGGACACTATTAACCACTAAGCCACTAAGGCTTGTCTTTTTGGTGTTCCTTTTTGGAGTCACTCCTGCCATGGTGAGGAGCATCATTCCAACATACCACACATAGTGGACTTCTTCGGTCATAGTCAATGACATATGCATCATTTCATTGGTCACTGTGCACGCTAGCCACACCGTGCCACTACTTGTTGAATGTCTTTGTGCTTTATAGTTGATAACTAGTGTTCCCATCCCATTGTTCTCCCCTTGGGCCATTTGTGACTCGTGTTATGAGTTTTCAACGTTGACTATACACTGTGAAATTCGTTTTGTCATGGTCGGTGACATATGCCTACTTTGGTTGGTCATTGTACATAAATACCACGCCGTGTCACTACATGTTGAAGGTATTTGTGCTTTCTAGTTGATAGCTAGTCTTCCCAAACCGGTCTTTTGTCCCTCCGACTATCTGTGACTCGTGTTGTGAGTTGTCAACGTTGACCACATGAAGTGAAATTCTTTGGTCATGGTCAGTGACATATGCATACTTTGGTTGGTCACTGTGCATGGGAGCCACACTGTGCCACTACATATTGAAGGTATTCGTACTTCCTAGTCAGTGACGTATGCCTAGTAGGTTGTTTGGTGTGCATAGTAGCCACACCGTGCCACTACGTATCGAAGTTCTTTGTCCTGATTAGTCGATACATAGGGTTCCCAAACCATTGTCTCTCCCTCTGACCATCTGTGACTCGTGTTATGAGTTGTCAATGTTGACCATACATAGTAGACTTATTCGGTCAAATTCTGTGACGTATGCATCCTTTGCTTGGTCACTGTGCACGCTAGCCACACCGTGCCACTACTTGTTGAAGGTCTTTGTACTTGCTAGTTGATAACAAGTGTTCCAAACCTATTGTTTCCCCCTCTGACCATTTGTGACTCGTGTTATGGGTTGTGAACGCTGACCATACATATTGAAATCCTTTGGTCATGGTAAGTGACATATGCCTAGTTTGGTTTGTCACTGTACATGGGTACCATGCCGTGTCACTACGTAATGAAGGTCTTTGTGTTTCCTAGTTGATAGGTAGTCTTCCCAAACCATTGATACCCTCCTCTGACTATCTGTGACTCATGTTGTGAGTTGTCAACGTTGACCACATGAAGTGAAATTCTTTGGTCATGGTCAGTGACATATGCATGTTTTGGTTTTTCACTGTGCATGGTAGCCAGACTGTGCCACTACATATTGAAGCTATTTGTACTTGCTAGTCCATAACTAGTGTTCACAAATCATTATCTTCCACTCTGACCATTTTTGACTCATTTTATGAGTTGTCAACGTTCACCACACATGGTGACGTTATATGGTCATGGTTAGTGACATATGCCTACTTTGGTTGGTCATCCTGCATGGAATCCACACCGTGCCACAACGTATTGAATATCCTTGTACTTGCTAGCTGATACTTGGTGTTCCTAAACCATTGCTTCCCCCTCTGACCATTTGTGACTTGTATTATGAGTTGTTAACGGTGACCACACACAGCGGATTTCTTTGGTCAAAGGCAGTAAATATGCCTACGTTGGTCGGTCATTGTGCATGGTAGCCACACCCTGCTACTATTGATTGAAGGTCGTTGTACTTGCTAGTTGAAAACTGATATTCCTAGACCAGTGTTTCCCCCTCTGGCCATTTGTGACTCGTGTTATGGTTGGTGAATGTTGACCACCCACATTGAAAGTCTTTGGTCATGGTCAGTGACATATGCCTAGTATGGTTGTTTGGTGTGCATAGTAGCCACACCGTGCCACTACGTATTGAAGTTCCTTGTCCTTTATAGCCAATACACATGGTTCCCAAACCATTGCCTCTCCCTTTGACGATTTGTGACTTGTGTTATGAGTTCTCAATGTTGACCACACATAGTGGACTTATTCGGTCATATTCAGTGACGTATGCATCCTTTGATTGGTCACTGTGCACGCTAGCCACAACGTGCTACTACTTATTGAGGCATTTGTACTTGCTAGTTGAAAACTAGTGTTCCTAACCCATTGTTTCCCCCTCTGACCATTTGTGACTTGTGTTATGGGTTGTAAACATTGATCACCCATATTGAAATTCTTAGGCCTTGGTCAGGGACATATGCCTACTTTGGTTTGTCACTGTACATGGTTACCATGCCGTGTCACTACGTATTGAAAGTCTTTGTGCCTTCTAGTTCACAGCTAGTATTCCCAAACCATTGTTACCCCCTTCCGACTATTTGTGACTCGTGTTGTGAGTTGTCAACGTTGACCACATTAACTGAAATTCTGTGGTCATGGTCAGCGACACATGCATACTTTGGTTGGTCACTGTGCATGGTAGCAACACTGTGCCACTACATATTGAAGGTATTTGTACTTGCTTGTTAATAACTGGTGTTCACAAACCATTCTCTTCCACTCTTACCATCTGTGACTCGTGTTATGAGTTGTCAAAGTTTACCACACATAGTGACATTCTTTTTTCATGGTCAGTGACATATCCCTGCTTTGGTTGATCATAATGCATGATATCCACACCATGCCACAAATTATTGAAGGCCCTTGTGCTTGCTACTTGATACCTGGTGTTCCCAACCCATTGTTTCCCCCTCTGACCATTTGTTAGTTGTCAATATTGACCACACACATTGGATTTGTTTTGGTCAAAGGCAGTACATGTGCCTACTTTGGTCGATCATTCTGCATGGTAGCCATACCGCGCTACTACTGCTTGAATGCCGTTGTACTTGCTAGTTGAGAACTGATATTCCCAGACCCTTGTTACCCCCTCTGACCGTTTGTGACTCATATTATGATTGGTGAACGTTGACAACCCATGTTGAAATTCTTTGGTCATGGTCAATGACATATGCTTAGTTTGGTTGTTTGGTGTGCATAGTAGCCACACCGTGCCACTACGCATTGAATTTCTTTGTCCTGTATAGTCAATACATAGGATTCCCAAACCATTGTCTCTCCCTCTGACCATTTGTGACTTGTGTTATGAGTTGTCAATGTTGACCACACATAGTGGACTTCTTTGGTCATAGTCAGTGACGTATGCATCCTTTGGTTGGTTACTGTGCACGCTAGCCAAACCGTGCCACTACTTGTTGTATGTCTTTGTCATTACTAGTTGATAACTAGTGTTCCCAACCCATTGTTTCTCCCTCTGACCATTTGTGACCTGTGTTATGAATTTTCAACATTGACCACACAAAATGGACTTCTTTGGTCAAAGGCAGTACATACGCCTATTTTGGTCGACCGTTGTGCATGGTAGCTACACTGAGCTACTACCGAGTGAAGGTTGTGTACTTGCTACTTGGGAACTGATATTCCCAGAACATCGTCTCCCCCTCTGACCGTTTGTGACTCCTGTTATGGTTCGTGAACGTTCACCACCCATGTTGAAACTATTTGGTCATGGTCAGTGCCACATGCCTGGTTTGGTTGTTTGGTGTGCATCGTAGCCACACCGTGCCACTACGCATTGAAGTCCTTTGTCCTTTCTAGTCAATACATAGGGCTCCCAAACCATTGTCTCTCCCTCTGAACATTTGTGACTCATGTTATGAGTTGTCAATGTTGACCACACATAGTGGACTTCTTCGGTCGTATTCAGTGACGTATACATCCTTTGGTTGGTCACTGTGCATTCTAGCCACACCATGTCACTACTTGTTGAAGGTCTTTGTACTTGCTAGTTGATAACTAGTGTTCCCAACATATTGTTCTCCCCTCTTACTATTTGTGACTCGTGTTATGAGTTTTCAACGTTGACCACACACTGTTAAATTGTTTTGGTCATGGTTAGTGACATATGCCTACTTTGGTTTTTCACTGTACATGGTTACCACGCCGTGCCACTACATATTGAAGGTATTTATGCTTTCTAGGTCATAGCTCATCTTCCCAAACCATTGTTACCCCCTCTGACTATTTATGACTCGTGTTGTGAGTTGTCAACATTGACCAAATGAAGTGAAATGCTTTGGCCATCGTAAGTTACACATGCATACTTTGGTTGGTCATAGGCCATTGTAGCCTCGCTGTGCCACTACATATTGAAGTTTTTTGTACTTGCTAGTCAATAGCTTGTATTCACAAACCATTGTCTTCCACTCTGACCACTTGTGACTCATGTTTTGAGTTGTAACAAGTTACCACACACAGTGACATTCTTTGGTCATGGTCAGTGACATATGCCCACTTTGGTTGGTCATCGTGCATTGTATGTACATTGTGCCACAACGTATTGAAGGTAATTGTGCTTACTAGTTGATACTCGGTATTCCCAAACCATTGTTTCTCCCTCTAACCATTTGTGACTCGTATTATGAGTTGTCAACATTGACCACACACAGCGGATTTCTTTGGTCAAAGGCAGTACATATGCCTACTTTGGTTAGTCGTTGTGCATGGTAGCCACACCGTGCTACTACTGATTGAAGGTCGTTGTACTTGCTAGTTGAGAACTGATATTCCCAGACCATTGCTTCCCCCTCCGACCATTTGTTACTCGTTTTATGATTGGTGAACGTTGACCACACATATTGAAATTCTTTGGTAATGGTCAGTGACATATTCCTAGTTTGGTTGTTTGGTGTGCATAGTAGCCAAACTGTGCCACTATGCTTTGAATTTCTTTGTCCTTTCTTGTTCATACATAGGGTTCCTGATCCATTGTCTCTCCCTCTTACCATTTCTGACTCGTGTTATCAGTTGTCAATGTTAATCACACATAGTGGACTTCTTTGGTCATAGTCTGTGACGTATGCATCCTTAGGTTGGTCACTGTACACGCTAGCCACACTACACCACTACTTGTTGAAGGTCTTCGTTCTTGCTAGAAGATACATATTGTGTCAAAACCATTGTTTCCCCCTTCTGACCATTTGTGATTCGTGTTATGGGTTGTGAACGTTGACCACCCATATTGAAATTCTTTGGTCATGGTGAGTGACATATGCCTAGTTTGCTTTGTCACTGTACATAATTACCACACCGCGTCACTACATATTGAAGGTCTTTGTACTTGCTAGTTGATAGCTAGTCCTCCCAAACGATTGCTACACCCCTCTGACTATTTGTGACTCATTTTGTGAGTTGTCAACGTTGACCACATAAGGTGAACTTTTTTGGTCATGGTCAGTGACATATAGATACTTTGGTTTTTCATTGTGCATGGTAGCCACACTGTGCCACTGCATGTTGAAGGTATTTGTACTTGCTAGTTGATAACTGATATTCACAGACCATTGTTTCCCCCTCTGACCGTTTGTGACTCGTGTTATGGTTGGTGAACATTGACCACCCATATTGAATTTCTTTGGTCAGGGTCAGTCAGTGACATATGCCTAGTTTGGTTGTTTGGTGTGCATAGTAGCCACACCGTGCCACTACGCATTGAAGATATTTGTCCTTTCTAGTCGATACATAGGGTTCCCAAACCATTGTCTCTCCCTCTGGCCATTTGGGACCCGTATATTAATTGTCAATGTTGACCACACATCGTGCACTTTTTCGCTCATTGTAAGTGACGTACGCATCCTTTGATTGGTAACGGTACACGCTAGCCACGCCGTGCCACTACTTGTTGAAGGTCTTTATACTTGCTAGATGATAACTAGTGTTCCCAACCCATTGTTTCCCCCTCTGACCATTTGTGACTCGTGCTATGAGTTTTTAATGTTGATCACACACTGTGAAATTGGTTTGGTCATGGTTAGTGACATATGCCTACTTTGGTTTATCACAGTACATGTTTACCACTCTGCGTCACTACGTACTGAAGGTTTTTGTGCTTTCAAGTTGATAGCTAGTCTTCCAAAACCATTGTTACCCCCCTCTGACTGTCTATGACTCGTGTTGTGAGTTGTCAACGTTGACCACATGAAGTGAGATTCGTTGGTCATGGTTAGTGACATATGCATACTTTGGTTCGTCACTGTGCATTGTAGCTACACCGTTCCATTGCAAATGGGAGGTATTTGTACTTGCTAGTTGGTAACAAGTATTCACAAACCATTGTCTTCCACTCTGACCATTTGTGAATCATAATATGAGTTGTCAAAGTTTACCACACATAGTGACATTCTTTGGTCATGGTCAGTAACATATGCCTACTTTGGTTGGTCATCGTGCATGGTATCCACACCGTGCCACAACTTATTGAAGGTCCGTGTGCTTGCTAGTTGATACATGGTGTCCTTTGACCACAGATAGTGGACTTCTTCGGCCATAGTCAGTGATGTATCCATCCTTTGGCTGGTCACTGTGCATGCTGGCCACACCTTGCCACTACTTGTTGAAGGTCTTTGTACACGCTAGTTTATAACTAGTGTTCCCAGCCCATTGTTTCCCCCTCTAACCATTTTTTACTCGTGTTATGAGTTTTGAACATTGACCACACACTGTGAGATTATGGTCATGGTAAGTGACATATGCCTAGTTTGGTTTGTCACTGTACATGGTTACCACACCGTGTCACTACGTATTGAAGGTCGTTGTACTTTCTAGTTGATAGCTAGTCTTCTCAAACCATTGTTACCCCCCTCTGACTATGTGTGACTCGTGTTGTGAGTTGTCAACATTGACAACATGAAGTGAAATTCTTTGGGCATGGTCAGTGACATATGCATACTTTGGGTGGTCACTGTGCATGGTAGCCAGTTTGTGCCACTACATCTTGAAGATATTTGTATTTGCTATTCGATAACACGTAGTCACAAGCCATTCCCTTCCACTCTGACCATTTGTGGCTCGTGTTATGAGTTGTTAAAGTCTACCACACATAGCGACATTATTTGGTCATGGTCAGTGACATATGCCTACTTTGGTTGGTCATCGTGCATGGTATCCACACCGTCCCACGGCTTATTAAAGGTCCTTAAGCTTGCTAGTTGATACCTGGTGTTCCCAAACCATTGTTTTGCCCTCTGACCATTTGTGACTCGTATTATGAGTTGTCAACGCTGACCACACACAGCGGATTGCCTTCGTCAAACGCAGTACATATGCCTACTTTGGTGGGTCATTGTATATGGTAGCCACACTATGCTACTACTGATTGAAGGCCGTTGTACTTGCTAAAAGATAACTGATATTCCCAGATCTTTGTACCCGCTAGTTGATAAATAGTGTTCCCAATCCACTGTTTCCCCCTCAGACCATTTGTGACTCGTGTTATGAGTTTTCAAGATTAACCACACACAGTGAAATTATTTTGGTCATGGTTAGTGACATATGCCTTCTTTGGTTTGTCACTGTACATGGTTACCACGTCGTGTCACTACGTATTGAAGGTCTTTGTGCTTTCTAGTTGATAGCTAGTCTTCCCAAACCATTGTTACCCACTCTGAGTATCCGTGATTCGTGTTGTGAGTTGTCAACATTGACCACATGAAGTGAAATTCTCTGGTCATGGTAAGTGACATATGCATACTTTGGTTGGTCAGTGTGCATTGTAGCCACACTGTGCCACTACATATGGAAGGTATTTGTACTTGCTTGTCCATAACTAGTATTTTCAAACCAGTCTATTCCACTCTAACCATTTGTGACTCGTGTCATGAGTTGTCAAAGTTAACCACACATTCTGACATTATTTGGTCATGGTCACTGACATATGCCTACTTTGGTTGGTCATCATGCATGGTATCAACACCGTGCCACAACTTATTGAAGGTCCTTGTGCTTGCTAGTTGATACCGGGTGTTCCCAAACACTTGTTTCCCCCACTGACCATTTGTGACTCGTGTTATGAGTTGTCACCGTTGACCACACACAGTGGATTTCTTTTGTCAAAGGCAGTACATATGCCTACTTTGGTCGGACTTTGTGCATGGTAGCCACATCGTGCTACTACTCATTGAAGGTCGTTGAACTTGCTAGTTGAGAACTGATATTCACAAACCATTGTGTCCCCCTCTGACCGTTTGTGACTCGTGTTATGGTTGGTGAACATTGACCACCCATATTGAATTTCTTTGGTCAGGGTCAGTGACATGTGCCTAGTTTGGTTGTTTGGTGTGCATAGTAGCCATACCATGCCACTACGCATTGAAGTTATTTTTCCTTTCTAGTCAATACGTAGGGTTCTTAAACCATTGTCTCTCCCTCTGACCATTTGGGATCCGTGTTGTGAGTTGTCAATGTTGACCACACATCGTGGACTTTTTCGCTCATTGTCAAGGACGTATGCATCCTTTGATATGTTAACGGTGCACGCTAGCCAGGCCGTGCCACTACTTGTTGAAGGTCCTTGTACTTGCTAGATGATAACTAGTGTTCCCAACCCATTGTTTCCCCCTCTGACCATTTATGACTCGTGTTATGAGTTTTCAACGTTGATCACACACTGTGAAATTGGTTTGGTCATGGTTAGTGACATATGCCTACTTTGGTTTGTCACAGTACATGTTTACCACTCCATGTCACTACGTATTGAATGTTTTCATGCTTTCAAGTTGATAGCTAGTCTTCCCAAACCATTGTTATCCCCCTTTGACTTTCTGTGACTTGTGTTGTGAGTTGTCAACGTTGACCACATGAAGTGAAATGCTTTGGTCATGGTTAGTGACATATGCATACTTTGGTTCGTTACTGTGCATTGTAGCCACACCGTGCCACTGCAAATGGAAGGTATTTGTACTTGCTAGTTGATAACTCGTATTCACAAACCATTGTCTTCCACTCTGACCATTTATGACTCGTGTTATGAGTTGTCAAAGTTTACCACACATAGTGACATACTTTGGTCATGGTCAGTATCATTTGCCTACTTTGATTGGTCATCGTGCATGGTATCCACGCCGTGCCACAACTTATTGAAGGTTCGTATGCCTGCTAATTGATACATGGTGTTCCCAAACCATTGTTTCCCCCTCTGACCATTTGTGACTTGTATTATGAGTTGTCAATGTTGGCCACACACAGCGGATTTCTTTGGTCAAAAGCAGTACATATGCCTACTTTGGTTGGTCATTGTGCATGATAGCCATACCGTGCTACTACTTATTGAAGGTCGTTGTACTTGCTACTTAAGAACTGATATTTCCATACCATTGTTTCCCCCTCTGACCGTCTGTGACTCGTGTTATGGTTGGTGAACGTTGACCACCCATATTGAAATTCTTTGGTCATGGTCAGTGACATATTCCTAGTTTGGTTCTTTGGTGTGCATAGTAGCCACACCGTGCCATAACGTAATGAAGCTTTTTGCCCTTTCTAGTAGATACATAGGGTTCCCAAACCATTGTCTCCCCCTCTGACCATTTGCTACTTGTGTTATGAACTGTCAATGTTGACCACACATAGTGGACTTCTTCAGTCTTAGTCAGTGACGTATGCATCCTTCGGTTGGTCACTCTGCACGCTAGCCACACTGTGCCACTACTTAATGAATGTCTTTGTACTTGCTAGTTGATAACTAGTGTTCCCAACCCATTGTTTTCCCCTCTGACCATTTGTGACTCGTGTTGTGGGTTTTCAACGTTGACCACCCACTGTGAAAATCTTTTCGTCATGGTTACCACGCCGTGTCACTACGTACTTAAGGTCTTTGTGCTTTCTAGTTGATAGCTAGTGTTCCCAACCCATTGTTACCTCCTCTGACTATCTCTGACTTGTGTTGTGATCTCTCACCATTGACCACATGAAGTGAAATTCTTTGGTCATCGTCAGTGACATATGCATACTTTGGTTGGTCACTGTGCATTGTAGCCATACCGTGCCACTACATATTGAAGGCATTTGTACTTGCTAGTCGATATCTAGTATTCGCAAATCAGTACCTTCCACTCTAACCATGTGTGACTCCTGTTATGAGTTCTCAAAGCATACCGCATATAGAGACATTCTTGGGTCATGTTCAGTGACATATGCCTACTTTGGTTGGTCATCGTGCATGGTATCCACGCCGTGCCACAACTTATTGAAGGTCCCTGTGCTTGCTAGTTGATATCTGGTGTTCCCAACCCATTGTTTTCCCCTCTAACCATTTGTGACTTGTATTTTGAGTTGTCAACGTTGACCACACAGAGCGGATTTGTTTGGTCAAAGGCAGTGCATATGCCTACTTTGGTTGGTCATTGTGCATGGTAGCCACACCGTACTACTACTGATTGAAGGTCGTTGTACTTGCTTGTTGAGAACAGATATCTCCAGACCATTCTTTCCCCCTCTGTGACTCATGCTATGGTTGGTAAACATTGACCACCCATATTGAAATTCTCTGGTCATGGTCAGTGACATATGCCTAGTTTAGTTGTTTGGTGTGCATACTAGCCACACCGTGTGACTACGTATTGAAGTTCTTCGTCCTTTCTAGTCAACACATAGGGTTCCCAAACCATTGTCTCTCCCTCTAACCATTTGTGACTCGTGTTATGAGTTGTCAATGTTGACCACACATAGTGGACAACTTCGGTCATGGTCAGTGACGTATGCATCCTTTTGTTGGTCAATGTGCACGCTAGCCACACCGTGCCACTACTTGTTGGAGGTCTTTGTACTTGCTAGTTGATAACTAGTGTTCCCAATCCATTGTTTCCCCCTCAGACCATTTGTGACTTGTGTTATGAATTGTGAACGTTGACCACCTATATTCAGATTCTTTGGTCATGGTCGGTGACATATGCCTAGTTTGGGTTGTCACTGTACACGGTTACCACGCCGTGTGACTACGTATTGAATGTCTTTGTGCTTTCTAGTTGATACCTGGTCTTCCCAAACCATTGTTACCCCCCTCTGACTATCAGTGACTCGTGTTTTGAGTTGTCAATGTTGACCACATGAAGTGAAATTCTTTGGTCATGGTCAGTGACATATGCATACTTTGGTAGGTCACTGTGCATGGTAGCCACAATGTACCACTACATATTGAAGGTTTTTGTACTTGCTATACGATAGCTAGTATTCACAAACCAATATCTTCCACTCTGACCATTTATGACTCGTGTTATGAGTTGTCAAAGTTTGCCACACATAGTGACATTATTTGGTCGTGCTCGGTGACGTATGCCTATTTGGTTGGTCATTGTGCATGTATCGACACCGTGCCACAACTTATTGAAGGTCAATGTGCTTGCTAGTTGATACTTGGTGTTCCCAAACCATTGTTTCCCTCTCTGACCATTTGTGACTTGTATTATGAGTTTTCAAAGTTGACCACACAAGGTGGATCTCTTTGGTCAAAGGCAGTACATATGCCTACTTTGGTTGGACATTGTGCATGGTAGCCACACTGTGCTACTATTGATTGAAGGTCGTTGTACTTGCTAGTTGAGAACTGATATTCTCAGACCACTTTTTTCCCCTCCGACCGTTTGTGACTCGTGGTATGGTTGGTGAACGTAAACCACCCATATTGAATTTCTTTGGTCATGGTCAGTGACATATGCCTAGTTTGGGTTTTTGGTGTGTATGGTAGCCACACCGTGCCACGACGTACTGAAGTTCTTTGTCCTTCATAGTCAATACATAGGATTCCCAAACCATTGTCTCTCCCTCTGACCATTTGTGAATCGTGTTATGAGTTGTCAATGTTGACCACACATAGTGGACTTCCTGTTATAGTCAGTGTTGTAGGCATCCTTTGGTTGGTCACTGAGCATGCTAGCCACACCGTGCCACTACTTGTTGAACGTATTTGTACTTGCTAGTTGATAACTTGTGTTTCCAACCCATAGTTTCCCCGTCTGACCATTTGTGACTCGTGTTATGGGTTCTGAACGTTGACCACCCATATTGAAATCCTTTGGTCATGGTTAGTAATATATGCCTAGTTTCATTTGTCACTGTACATGGTTACCACGTGGTGTCACTACGTATTGAAGGTCTTTGTGCTTTCTACTTGATAGCT
The DNA here is from genome assembly GCA_023375785.1 of Penium margaritaceum. Lineage (NCBI taxonomy): Eukaryota > Viridiplantae > Streptophyta > Zygnematophyceae > Desmidiales > Peniaceae > Penium > Penium margaritaceum. The sequence continues at coordinate 149,316 of SZWC01002769.1, read as the reverse complement.
AGTCTTCCCCAACCATTGTTACCGCCATCTGACTATCAGTGACTCGTGTTGTGAGTTGTCAGCGGTGACCACATGAAGTGAGATTCTTTGATCATGGACAGTGACATATAAATACTTTGATTGGTAACTGTGCATGGTAGCAACACTGTGCCACTGCATATGGAAGGTATTTGTACCTGCTAGTCGATGACTAGTATTCACAAACCATTATCTTCCACTCTGACCATCAGTGACTCGTGTTATGAGTTGTCAAAGTTTACCACACAGATTGACATTATTTGGTCTTGGTCTGTGGCATATGCCTACTTTGGTTGGTCATCGTGCATGGTATCCACACCGTGCCACAACTTATTGAAGGTCATTGTGCTTGCTAGTTGATATCTGGTATTCCCAAACCATTGTTTCCCCCTCTGACCATTTGTGACTCGTATTATGAGCTGTCAACGTTGACCACACACAACGCATGTCTTTGGTCAAAGGCAATACATATGCCTACTTTGGTCGGTCATTGTGCATGGTAGCCACACCGTGCTACTACTGATTAAAGGTCGTTGTACTTGCTAGTTGAGAACTGGTATTCCCAGACCATTGTTATCCACTCTGGCCGTGTCTGACTGGTGTTATGGTTGGTGAACGTTGACCACCCATATTAAAATTCTTTGGTCATAGTCATTGACATATGCCTAGTTTGGTTGTTTGGTGTGCATAGTAGCCACACCGTGCTACAACGTATTGAAGTTATTTGTCCTTGCTAGTTGATACATAGGGTTCCCAAACCATTGTCCATCCATCTGACCATTTGTGACTCTTGTTATGGGTTGTCAATGTTGACCACACATAGTGGACTTCTCCGGTCATAGTCAGTGACGTATGCATCGTTTGGTTGGTCACTGTGCACGCTAGCCATACCGTGCCATAGCTTGTTGAAGGTCTTTGTACTTGATAGTTGACAACTAGTGTACCCAACCCATTGTTTCCCCCTCTGACCATTTGTGACTGGTGTTGTGCGTTTTCAATGTTGACCACACACTGTGAAATTCTTTTCGTCATGGTTGGTGACATATTCCTACTTTCGTTGGTCGTTGTACATGGTTACCAAGCCGTGTCACTACGTATTGAATGTATTGGTGCTTTCTAGTTGATATCTATTCTTCCCAAACCATTGTTACCTTCCACTGACTACCTTTGAGATGTCAACGTTGACCACGTGAATGAAATCATTTGGTCATGGTCAGTGGCATATGCATACTTTGGTTGGTCATTGTGCATGGTAGCCACACTGTGCCACTACACATTGGAGGTATTTGTACTTGCTAGTCGATAACTAGTATTCACAACCCATGATCTTCCACTCTGACCATCTAGGACCGTGTTATGAGTTGTTAAAGTTTACCACACATAGTGCCATTATTTGGTCATGGTCAGTGACATATGCTTACTTTGGTTGGTCATCATGCATGGTATCCACACCGTGCCACAACGTATTGAAAATCCTTGTGCTTGCTATTTGATAAAGGGTGTTCCCAAACCATTGTTTCCCCCCTCTGACCATTTGTGACTCGTATTATGAGTTGTCAACGTTGACCACACAGAGTGTATTTCTTTGGTCAAAGGCAGTACATATGCCTACTCTAGTCAGTCATTGTGCATGATAGCCACACCTTGCTGCTACTGATCGAAGGTTGTCGTACTTGGTAGTTGAGAACTGATATTCCCAGACCATTGTTTCCCCCTCTGACCGTTTGTGACTCGTGTTATGGTTTGTGAACGTTGACCACCCATATTGAAATTATTTGGTCATGGTCAGTGACATTTGCCAAGTTTTGTTGTTTAGTGTGCATCGTAGCCACACCGTGCCGCTACGTATTGAAGTTCTTTGTCTTTTTTAGTCAATACATAGGGTTTTCAAACCATTGTCTCTCCCTTTGACCATTTGTGACTCGTGTTATGAGTTGTCAATGTTGACCACACATGGTGGACATCTTTGGTCATAGTCAGTGACGTATCTTCGGTCATAGTCACTGTGCACGCTAGCCACATTGTTCCACTACTTGGTGAAGGTCTTTGTACTTGCTAGTTGATAACAAGTGTTCCCAACCCATTGTTTTCCCCTCTGAACATTTACAACTCGTGTTATGATTTTTCAGCGTTGACCACACACTGTGAAATTTTTTTAGTCATGGTTAGTGACATATGCCTACTTTGGTCTGTCACTGTGAATGGGTACCTCACCGTGTCACTATGCATTGACAGTCTTTGTGCTGTCTAGTTGATAGCTATTCTTTCCAAACCATTGTTATCCCCCCCCCCCCTGACTATCTGTGACTCATGTTGTGAGTTGTCAGCGTCGACCACGTCAAGTGAAATTCATTGGTCATGGTCAGTGACANACTATGCATTGACAGTCTTTGTGCTGTCTAGTTGATAGCTATTCTTTCCAAACCATTGTTATCCCCCCCCCCCTGACTATCTGTGACTCATGTTGTGAGTTGTCAGCGTCGACCACGTCAAGTGAAATTCATTGGTCATGGTCAGTGACATATGCACACTTTGGTTGGTCACCGTGCATGGTAGCCACACTGCGCCTCTACATACTGAACGTATTTGTACTTGCTAGTCGATAACTAGTATTCACAAACCATTATCTTCCACTCTGACAATTTGTGACTTGTGTTATGAGTTGTCAAAGTCTACCATACATAGTGACATTATTTGGTCATGTTCAGTGACATATGCCTACTTTGGTTGGTCATCATGCATGGTATGAACACCATGCCAGAACGTATTGAATGTCTTTGTTCTTGTTAGTTGATACCTGGTGTTCCCAAACCATACTTTCCCCCTCTCACCATTTATGACTCGTATTATGAGTTGTCAACGGTGACCACACACCGCGGATTGTTTTGGTTAAGTGCAGTACATATGCCTACTTTGGTCGGTCATTGTGCATGGTAGCCACACCGCCCTAGTACTGATTGAAAGTTGTTGTACTTGATAGTTGAGAACTGATATCCCAGACCATTGTTTCCCCCTCTGACCGTTTTTGACTTGTGTTATGGTTGGTGAATGTTGACCACCCGTATTGAATTCTTTGGTCACGATCAGTGACGTATGCCTGGTTTTGTTGTTTAGTGTACATAGGAGCGACACCGTGCCACTACGTATTGAAGTTTGTTGTCCTTTCCAGTCAATACATAGGGTTCTCATACCATTGTCTCTCCCCTGACCATTTGTGACTCGTGTTATGAGTTGTCACTGTTGACCACACATAGTGGACTTCTTCCGTCATAGTCAGTGACATATGCATCCTTTGGTTAGTCACGGTGCTCGCTAGCCACACCTTGCCACTACTTGTTGAAGGTCTTTGTACTTGCTAGTTGATAACTAGTGTTGTTTCCCCCTCATACCATTTATGACTCGTGCTATGATTTTTCAACATTGACCACACACTGTGAAATTCTTTTCATTATGGTTAGTGACATATGCCTATTTTGGTTTGTCGATATACATGGGTACCATGCCGTGTCACTACGTATTGAAGGTCTTTGTGCTTGTGGTTGATAGCTATTCTTTCCAAACCATTGTTACCCCCCTCTGAGTATCTGTGACTCGTGTTGTGAGTTGTCCACGTTGACCACATGAAGTGAAATACTTTGCTCATGGTCAGTGACATATGCATTCTTTGGTTGGTCACTGTGCATGGTAGCCACCCTGTGTCACTTCACATTGAATGTATTTGTACTTGCTAGCTGATAACTAGTATTCACAAACCATCGTCTCTCACTCTGACCATTTGTGACTCGTGTTATGAGTTGTCAAAGTAAACCACACATAGTGACATTCTTTGGTCATGGTCAGTGACATATGCCTACTTTGGTTGGTCATCGTGCATGGTATCCACACCGTGCCATAAGTTATTGAAGGTCCTTGTGCTTGCTAGTTGGTACCTGGTGTTCCCAAACCATTGTTTTCCCCTCTGACCATTTGTGACTCGTATTATGAGTTGTCAACATTGACCACACACAACGGATTTCTTTGGTCAAAGGCAGTCTATATGCCTTCTTTGGTCGGTCGTTTTGCATGGCAGCCACACCATGCTACTACTGATTGAAGGTCCCTGTACTTGCTAGTTGATAATTGATATTCCCAAAGCATTGTTTCCCCATTTTATCGTTTGTGACTCGTGTTATGGTTGGTGAGCGTTGACCACCCATATTGTAATTCTTCGGTCATGGTCAATGACATATGCCTAGTTTGGTTTTTTGGCGTGCAAAGTAGTCACAACGTGCAACTGCGTATTGAAACTCCTTGTCCTTTCTGGTTGATACCTAGGGTTCTCACACCATTGTTCCTCCCTCTGACCATTTGTGACTCGTGTTATGAGTTGTCAATGTTGACCACAAATAGTGGACTTCTTCGGTCATAGTCAGTGACGTAAGGATCATTTGGTCGGTCACTGTGCACGGTAGCCACACCAAGCTATTTGTTGAAGTTCTTTGTACTTGCTAGTCGATGACTAGTGTTCCCAACCCATTGTTTCCCCATCTGTCCATTTGTAACTCATGTTATGAGTTCTCAACGTTGACCACACACAGTGAAACTATTTTGGGCATGGTTAGTGACATATGCCTAGTTTGGTTTGTCACTATACATGGTTACCACGCCGTGTCACTACGTATTGAAGGTCTTAGTGCTTTCAATTTGATACCTAGTCTTCCCAAACCATTGTTACCCCCTCTGACTATCTGTGACTCGTGTTGTGAGCTGTCAACGTTGACCACCTGGAGTGAGATTATTGGGTCATGGTCAGTGACATATGCATACTTTGGTCGGTCACTATGCATTGTAGCTACCCTGTGTCACTACATGTTGAAGGTATTTGTACTTGCTAGTCGATAACCAGTACTCACAAACCATTATCTTCCACCCCGACCATTTGTGACTCGTGTTATGAGTTGTCAAAGTTTGCCACACATAGTGACATTCTTGGGTCATGTTCAGTGACATATGCCTACTTTGGTTGGTCATCGTGCATGGTATCCACACCGTGCCACACCTTATTGAATGTCCTTGTGCTTGCTATTTGGTACCGGGTGTTCTCAAACCATTGTTTCCCCCTCTAACCATCTGTGACTCGTATTATGAGTTGTCAAAGTTGACCACACACAGCGGTTTTCTTTGGTAGAAGGAAGTACATATGCCTACTTTGGTCGGTCATTGTACATGGTAGCCACACCGTGCTACAACTAATAGAAGGCCGTTGTCATTGCTAGTTGAAAACTGATATTCCCATGCCATTGTTTACCCCTTTGACCGTTTGTGACTCGTGTTATGGTTGGTGAACGTTGATCAGCCATATTCAAACTCACTGGTCATGGTCAGTGACATAAGCCTAGTTTGGTTATTTGGTGTGCATAGTAGCCACACCGTGCCACCATGTGTTGAAATTTTTGATCCTTTCTAGTCAATACATTGGGTTCCCAAACCATTGTCTCTCTCTCTCTGACCATTTTTTACTCGTGTTATGAGTTGTCAATGTTGACCACACATAGTGGACTTCTCCGGTCATAGTCAGTGACGTTTGCATCCTTTGGTTGGTCACTGTGCACGCTAGCCACACCGTGCCATTGCTTGTTGAAGGTATTTGTACTTGATAGCTGAGAACTAGTGTTCCCAACCCATTGTTTCCCCCTCTGACCATTTGTGACTAGTGTTATGAGTTTTCAACGTTGACCAGACACTTGGAAATTTTTTTGGTCATGGTGGGTGACATATGCCTGCTTTGGTTGGTCATTGTACATGGTTACCATGCTGTGTCACTATGTATTGAAGGTATGTGTGCTTTCTAGTTGATAGCTATTCTTCCCAACTCATTGTTACCCCCCTCTGACTATCTGTGACTCGTGTTGTGACTTGTCAACGTTGACCACATGAAGTGAAATTCTTTGGTCATGGTCAGTGGCATATGCATACTTTGGTTGGTCACTGTGCATGGTAGCCACACTATGCCACTACATATTGAAGGTATTTGTACTTCCTAGTCGATAACTAGTATTCACAAACCAGTATCTTCCACTCTGACCATCTGAGACTCGTGTTATGAGTTGTCAAAGTTTACCACACATAGTGACATTATTTGGTCATGGTCAGTGACATATGCTTACTTTGGTTGGTCATCGTGCATGGTATCCACATCCTGCCACAACGTACTGAAAATCCTTGTATTGCTATTTGATACCTGGTGTTCCCAAACCATTATTTCCCCCTCTGACCATTTGTGACTCATATAATGAGTTGTCAACGTTGACCACACACATCGGATTTCGTTGGTCAATGGTAGTACATATGCCTACTTTGGTTCAGTCATTGTGCATGGTAGCCACATTGTTACTACTGATTGAAGGTTGTTGTACTTGCTACTTGAGAACTCATATTCCCATTCCGTTATTCCCCCCTCTGACTGTTTGTGACACGTATTATGGTTGGTGAACATTTACCACCCTTACTGAAATTCTTTGGTCATGGTCAGTGACATATGCCTAGTTTGGTTGATTGGTGTGCATGGTAGCCACACCGTGCCGCTACGTATTGAAGTTATTTGTCCTTTCTAGTCAATACATAGGGTTCTCAAACCATTGTCTCTCCCTCTGACCATTTGTGACTTGTGTTATGAGTTGTCAATGTCGACCACACATAATGAATGTCTTCGGCCATAGTCAGTGACGTATGCATCCTTTGGTTGGTCATTGTGCACGCCAGCCACACCGTGCCACTACTTGTTGAAGGTCTTTGTACTTGCTAGTTGATAAATAGTGTTCCCAACCCATTGTTTCCCCCTCAGACCATTTGTGACTCGTGTTATGAGTTTTCAACGTTGATCACACACCGTGGAATGCTCTTGGTCATGGTTAGTGACATATGCCTACTTTGGTTTGTTACTGTACATGGATATGATGCTGTGTCACTACGTATTGAAGGTCTTTGTGCTTTCTAGTTGATTGCTATTCTTCCCAGACCATTGTTACCCACTCTGAGTATCTGTGACTCGTGTTGCGAGTTGTCAACATTGACTACATGAAGTGAAACTCTTTGATCATGGTCAGTGACATATGCATACTTTGAATGGTCACTGTGCATTGTAGCCGCACTGTACCACTACATATTGAATATATTTTTACTTGCTAGTCAATAACTAGTATCAACAAACCACTATCGTCCACTCTGACCATTTGTGACTTGTATTATGAGTTGTCAAAGTTTACCACACATAGTGTTATCATTTGGTCATGTTCAGTGACATATGCTTATTTTGGTTGGTCATCGTGCATGATATCCTAACCATGCCACAATCTATTGAATGTCCTTGTGCTTTCTTGTTGATACCTGGTGTTCCCAAGCCATTGTTTCCCCTTTCTTACCATTTGTGATTTGTATTACGAGTTGTCAACGTTGACCACACACAGCGGATTTCTTTGGTAAAATACAGTACAAATGCCTACTTTGGTCGGTCATCATGCATGGTAGCCACATCGTGCTACTACTGATTGAAGTTTGTTGTACTTGCTAGTTGAGAACTGATCTTCCCAGACCATTGTTTCCCTCTCTGACCGTTTGTGACTTGTGTTATGGCTGGTGAACGTTGACCAGCCATGTTAAACGTATTTGGTCATGGTCGGTAACATATACCTAGTTTGGTTGTTTGGTGTGCATAGTAGCCACACCATGCCACTACGTATTGAAGTTCTTTTTCCTTTCTAGTCGATACATAGGGTTCCCAAACCATTGTTTCTCCCTCTGACCATTTGTGACTCGTGTTATGAGTTGTCAATGTTGACCACACATAGTGGACTTCTTCGGTCATTGTCAGTGGCGTATACATCCTTTGGTTGGAAACTGTGTACGCTAGCCACACCGTGCCACTACTTCTTGAATGTATTTGTACTTGCTAGTTGATCCGTAGTGTTCCCAACCCATTGTTTCTCCCTTCGACCATTTCTGACTCGTGTTATGAGTTGTCAATGTTGACCACACATAGTGGACATCTTCAGTCGTGGTCAGTGACGTATGCATCCTTTGGTTGGTCACCGTGCACTCTAGCCACACCGTGGCACTATTTGTTGAAGGTCTATGTACTTGCTAGTTGATGACTATTGTTCCCAACCCATTCTCTCCCCCTCTGACCAGTTGTGACTCGTTTTATGAGTTTTCAAAGTTGACAAGACACTGTGAAATTCTTTTGGTCATAGTTAGTGACATGTGCCTACTTTGGTTTATCACTGTACATTCTTTATCGAGCCGTGTCACTACGTATTGAAGGTCTTTGTGCTTTTTAGTTGATAGCTAGTCTTCCAAAACCATTGTTACCCCCTCTGACTATATGTGACTCGTGTTGTAAGTTGTCAACGTTGACCACATGAAGTGAAATTCTTTGGTCATGGTCAGTGACATATGATTACTTTGGTTGGTCACTGTGTATTGGAGTCACACTGTGCTACTACATATTGAAGGTATTTGTACTTCCTAGTCGATAACTAGTATTCACAAACCATGATCTTCCATTGGGACCAGTTGTGATTCGTGTTATGAGTTGTCATAGTTTACCACACTTAGTGACATTCTTTGGTCATCGTCACTGACATATGCCTACTTTGGATGGTCATCGTGCATGGTATGCACATCGTGCTACAACTTATTGAAGGTCCTTGTGCTTGCTAGTTGATGTCTGGTGTTCCCAAACTATTCTTTCCCCCTTTGACCATATGTGACTTGAATTATGAGCTGTCAACGTTGACCACACACAGCGGATTTTGTTGGTAAAAAACAGTACATATGCATTCTTTGGTCGGTCATTGTGCATGGTAGCCACACCGTGCTACTACTGATTGAAGGTCGTTGTACTTGCTAGTTGAGAGCTGATATCCCGATACCATTGTTTTCCCCTCTGACCTCTTGTGACTCGTGTATTGGCTGGTGAATGTTGACCACCCATATTGAAATTCTCTGGTCATGTCCAAGGACAGATGCCTCGTTTGGCTATTTGGTGTGCATAGTAGCCACACCGTGCCACTACGCATTGATGTTCTCTGTCCTTTCTAGTTGATACATAGGGTTCCCACACCATTGTCGCTCCCTCAGGCCATTTGTCACTCATGTTATGAGTTGTCAACATTTACCACACATAGTGGACTTCTTCGTTCATAGTGAGTGACGTATATATCATTTGGTTGGTCATTGTACACGCTAGTGACACCGTGCCACTATTTGTTGAAGGTCTTTGTACTTGGTAGTTGACAACTAGTGTTCCCAACCCATTTTTTCCCCCTCTGACCATTTGTGACTCGTGTCATGAATTTTCAACGTTGACCACAAACTATGAAATTATTTTTGTCACGGTTAGTGACATATGCCTACTTTGGTTTTTTGCTACACATGGTTACCACACCGTGTCGCTACGTATTGAAGGTCTTTGTACTTTCTAGTTGATAGCCAGTCTTCCCAAACCATTGTTACCCGCTCTGACCATGTGACTCATGTTGACCGTGTGACTCATGTTGTGAGTTGTCAATATTGACCACATTAAGTGAAATTCTTTGGTCATGGTCAGTGACATATGCAAAATTTGGTTGGTGATTGTGTATTGTAGCCACACTGTGCCACTACATATGGAAGGAATTTGTAATTGCTAGTCGATAACTAGTATTCACAATCCAATATCTTCCACTCTGACCATTTATTACTCGTGTTATGAGTTGTCAAAGTTTACAACACATAGTGACATTCTTTGGTCATGTTCAGTGACATATGCCTACTTTGGTTGGTCATCATGCATGGTATCCACACAGTGCCACAACTGATTGAAGGTCCTTGTACTTGCTAGTTGGTACTTGGTGTTCCCAAAACATTGTTTCCCCCTCTCACCATTTGTGAGTCGTATTATGAGTTGTCAACGTTGACCACACATAGCAGATTTCCTTGGTCAAAGGCAGTACACATGCCTACTTTGGTCGGTCATTGTGCATGGTAACCATACCGTACTAGTCCTGATTGAAGGTTGTTGTACTTGCTTGTTGAGAACTGATGTTCCCAGACCATTGTTTTCCCCTCTGACAGTTTGTGACTCCTGTTATGGTTGGTGAACATTGACCACCCATATTGAAATTCTTTGGTCATGGTTAGTGACATATGCCTATTTTGGTTGTTTGGTGTGCATAGTAGCCACACCGTGCCACTACGTATTGAAGTTATTGGTCCTTTCAAGTCGATACATAGGTCTCCAAACCCATTGTCCCTCCCTCTGACCATTTGTGACGCGTGTTACGCGTTGTCAATATAGACCACACATAGTGGACTTCTTCTGTCATAGTCAGCGATGTATGCATCCGTTGGTTGGTCAGTGTGCATGCTAGCCATAGCGTGCCACTACTTGTTGAAGGTCGTTGTACTTGCTAGTTGATAACTAGTGTTCCCAACCCATTGTTTCCCCCTCTGACCATTTGTGACTCGTGTTATGGGTTGTGAACGTTGACCACCCACATTGAAAATCTTCATTGGTCAAAGGCAGTACATATGCCTACTTTGGTCGGTCATTGTGCATGGTAGCCACACCGTGCTACTACTGATTGAAGGTCATTGTACCTGCTAGTTGAGAACTGATATTCCCAGACCATCGTTTCCCCCTCAGACCGTTTGTGACTCGTCTTATGGTTGGTGAACGTTGACCACACATATTGTAATTCTTTGGTCATGGTCAGTGACATATGCCTAGTTGGGTTCTTTGGTGTACATAGTAGCCACACCGTGCCACCACGTATTGACGTTCTTTGTCCTTTCTAGTCGATACATAAGGTTCCCAAACCATTGTCTCTCACTCTGACCATTTGTGACTCGTGTTATGAGTTGTTAATGTTGACCACACATAGTGGACTTCTTCGGTCATAGTCAGTGACGTGTGCATCCTTTGGTTGGTCACTGTGTACGCTAGCCACGCCATGCCACTATTTGTTTTAGGTCTTTGTACTTATTGGTTGATAACTAGTGTTCCCAGCCCATTGTTCCCCCCTCTGACCATTTGTGACTCGTGTTATGAGTTTTCAACGTTGACCACACACAGTGAAATTCTCTTGGTCATGGTTAGTGACATATGCCTACTTTGGTTTGTTACTGTACATGCTCCCCATGCCGTGTCACTACGTATTGAAGGTCTTTCTGCTTTCTAGCTGATAACTAGTCTTCCCAAACCATTCTTAACCCCTCTGACTATCTGTGACTCGTGTTGCGAGTTGTCAACATTGACCACATGAAGTGAAATTCTTTGATCATGGTCAGTCACATATGCATGCTTCGGTTGGTCACTGTGCATTGTAGCAACACTATACCAGTACATATCAAAAGTATTTGTACTTGCTAGTCGACAACTAGTATTCACAAACCATTGTCTTCCACTCTGACCATTTGTGACCCGTGTTACGCGTTGTCAATGTAGCCCACACATAGTGGACTTCTTCGGTCATAGTCAGTGATGTATGCATCCGTTGGTTGGTCACTGTGCATGCTAGCCATACCGTGCCACTACTTGTTGAAGGTCGTTGTACTTGCTAGTTGATAACTAGTGTTCCCAACCCATTGTTTCTCCCTCTTACCATTTGTGACTCGTGTTATGGGTTGTGAATGGTGACCACCCACATTGAAATTCTTCATTGGTCAAAGTACACATGCCTACTTTGGTCGGACATTGTGCATGGTAGCCACACCGTGCTACTACTAATTGAAGGTCGTTGTACCTGCTAGTTGATAATTGATATTTCCAGACCATCGTTTCCCCCTCGGACCGTTTGTGACTCATGTTATGGTTGGTGAACGTTGACCACACATATTGTAATTCTTTGGTCATGGTCAGTGACATATGCCTAGTTGGGTTCTTTGGTGTGCATAGTAGCCACACCGTGCCACCACGTATTGAAGTTCTTTGTCCTTTCTAGTTGATACATATGGTTCCCAAACCATTGTCTCTCACTCTGACCATTTGTGACTCGTGTTATGAGTTGTTAATGTTGACCACACATAGTGGACTTCTTCAGTCATATTCAGTGACGTATGCATCCTTTGGTTGGTCACAGTGCACGCTAGCCACGCCGTGCCACTATTTGTTAAAGGTATTTATACTTACTAGTTGATAACTAGTGTTCCCAGCCCATTGTTCCCCCCTCTGACCATTTGTGACTCGTGTTATGAGTTTTCAACATTGACCACACACTGTGAAACTCTTTTGGTCATGGTTAGTGACATATGCCTACTTTGGTTTGTTACTGTACATGCTCATCATGCCGTGTCAATACGTATTGAAGGCCATTGTGCTTTCTAGCTCATAACTAGTCTTCCCAAACCATTGTTACCCCCTCTGACTATCTGTGACTCATGTTGCGAGTTGTCAACATTAACCACATGAAGTGAAATTCTTTGACCATGGTCAGTGACATATGCATGCTTCCGTTGGTCACTGTGCATAGTAGGCACACCGTACCACTACGTATTGAAGTTCTTTGTCCTTTCTAGTAGATACACAGGGTAACCAAACCATTGTCTCTCCCTCTGCCATTTGTGACTCGTGTTATGAGTTGTCAATGTTGACCACACAGTCTGGACGTTTTGGTCATAGTCAGTGACGTATGCATCCTTTGATTGGTCACTGTGTATGATAGCCACACCGTGCCACTACTTGTTCAAGGTCTTTGTATGTGCTAGCTGATAACTAGTGTTCCCAACCCTTTGTTTCCCCCTTTGACTATTTCTGACTCGTGTTATGATTTTTCAATGTTCACCACTCATTGTGGAATTCGTTTGGTCATGGTCGGTGACACATGCCTAGTTTGGTTGGTCATTTTACATGGTTAGCACGCCGTGTCACTATGTATTCAAGGTGCTTGTGCTGTCTAGTTGATATCTCATCTTCCCAACCCATTGTTACCCCCCTCTGACTATCTGTGAGTCATGTAGTGAGTTGTCAATATTGACCACATGGAGTGAAATCCCTTGGTCATTGTCAGTGACATATGCATACTTTGGTTGGTCACTGTGCATAGTAGCCACACCGTGCCACTACATATTGAAGGTATTTGTAATTGCTAGTCAAGAACTAGTATTCACAAACCATTATCTTCCACTATGATCATTTGTGACTCATGTTATAAGTTGTCATAGTTTACCACACATAGTGACATTATTTGGTCATGGTCAGTGACATATGGCTATTTTGGTTGGTCATCGTGCATGGTATCCACACCGTGCCACAACGTATTGAACGTCCTTGTGCTTGCTAGTTGATACATGGTGTTCCCAAACCATTTTTCCCCCTTCTGACCATTTGTGACTCGTATTATGATTTGTCAACGTTGACCACACACCGCGGATTTCTTTGATCAAAGGCAGTACATGTGCCTACTTTAGTCGGTCATTGTGCATGGTAGCCACACCGTGCTACTACTGATTGAAGGTCGCTGTACTTGCTAGTTGAGAACTGATATTCCCATATCATTGTTTCCCCATCTGACCGTTTGTGACTCGTCTTATGGTTGGTGAAGGTTGACCACCCATATTGAAATTCTTTGGTCATGGTCAATGGCATATGTCTTGTTTGGTTGTTTGGTGTGCATAGTAGCCATACTGTGCCACTACGTATTGAATTTCTTTGTCCTTTGTAGTCAACACATGTGGTTCCTAAACCATTGTCTCTCCATCTAACCATTTGTAACTTTTGTTATGAGTTGTCAATGTTGACCGCACATAGTGGACTTCTTTGGTCATAGTTAGTGACGTATGCATCCTTTGTTTTGTCATTGTGCACCCTAGCAATACTGTGTCACTACTTGTTGAAGGTCTTTGTACTAGCTAGTTGATAACAAGTGTTCCCAACCCATTGTTCCCCCCTCTGACCATTTGTGACTCGTGTTATGGGTTGTGAACGTTGACCACCCATATTGAAATCATTTGGTCGTGGTCAGTGACGTATGCCTAGTTTGGTGCGTCACTATACATGGGTACCACGCTGTGTGACTTCGTATTGAAGGTCTTTGTGCTTTCTAGTTGATAGCTAGTCCTCCCAAAACATTGTTACCCCCCTCTGACTATCTATGACTCGTGTTGTGAGTTTTCAACGTTGACCACGTTAAGTGAAATGATCTGGTCATGGTCAGTGACACGTGCATACTTTGCTTGGTCACTGTGCATGGTGACCACACTGTGCCACTACACATTGAAGGTATTTGTACTCACTAGTCGATAACTAGTATTCACAAACCATTATCTTCCAATCTGACCATTTGTGACTCGTGTTATGAGTTGTCATAGTTTACCACACATAGTGACATTATTTGGTCATGGTCAGTGACATATGCCCACTTTGGTTGGTCATCGTGCATGATGTCCACACCATGCCACAACTTATTGAAGGTTTCTGTGCTTACTAGTTGATACCTGGTGTTCCCAAACCATTGTTTTCCCCTATGACCATTTCCGACTCGTATTATGATTTGTCAACGTTGACCACACTCAACCGCTTTCTTTGGTGAAAGGTAGTACATATGCCCATTTTTGTCGGTCGTTGTTCATGGTAGCCAGACCGTGCTACTACTGATTGAAGGTCGTTGTACTTGCTAGTTGAGAACTGATAGTTTCAAACCATTGTTTTCCTCTTTGACCGTTGAGTCGTGTTATGGTTGGTGAACGCTGACCACCCATGTTCAAATTCTTTGGTCATGGTCAGTGATATATGCCTAGTCTGGTTGTTTGGTGTGCATAGTAGCCACATCGTGCCACTATATATTGAAAATCTTTGTCCGTTCTAGTTGATACACAGGGTTCCCGAACCATTGTCTCTCTTTCTGACCATTTGTGACTCGTGTTACGAGTTGTTAATGTTGAAGACACATAGTGGACTTCTTCAGTCATAGTCAGTGATGTATGCATCCTTTGGTTGGTCACTGTGCATGCTAGCCGCACCGTGCCACTACTTGTTGAAGGTCTCTGTACTTGCTAGTTGATAACTAGTGTTCCGAATCCATTGTTTCCCCCTCTGGCCAGTTGTGACTCGTGTTATGAGTTTTTAACGTTGACCACACACTATGAAATTCTTTTGGTCATGGTTTGTGACATATGCCTTGTCTGGTTTGTCAGTGTACATGGTTACCACGCTGTGTCACTGTGTATTGAAGGTATTTGTGCTTTCTAGTTGATAGCTAGTCTTCCCAGACCATTGTTACCGCTTCTGACTATCTGTGACTCGTGTTGTCAGTTGTCAACGTCGACCACATGAAGTGAAATTCTTTGGTCATGGGCAGTGACATATGCATACTTTGGTTGGTCACTGTGCACGCTAGCCACACTGTGCCACTTCATATTGAAGGTATTTGTACATGCTAGTCGAGAACCAGTAGATAAATCCATTATCTTCCACTCTGACCATTTGTGCCTTGTGTTATGAGTTGTCAAAGTTTACCACACATCGTGACATTATTTGGTCATGGTCAGTGACATATGCCTAATTTGGTTGGTCATTGTGCATGGTATCCACACCGTGGCACAACGTATTAAAGGTCCTTGTGCTTGCTAGTTGATACCTGGTATTCCTAACCCTCTTTTTCCCCCTCTGACCATTTGTGACTCGTATTATGAGTTGTCAACGTTGACCACACACAGCGGATTTCTTTGGTCAAAGGCAGTACATATACCTACTTTGGTCGGTCATTGTGCATGGTAGCCACGCTGTGCTACTTCTGATTGAAGGTCGTTGTACTTGCTAGTTGACAACTGATATTCCCACATCATTGTTTCCCCATCTGACCGTTTGTGACTCGTGTTATGGTTGGTGAACGTTGACCACCCATATTGAAAGTCCGTGGTCATGGTCAGTGGCATATGCCCTGTTTGGTTGTTTGGTGTGCATAGTAGCCACACAGTGCCACTACGTATTGAATTTATTTGTCCTTTCTAGTCAACACATGGGGTTCCTTAACCATTGTCTCTCCATCTGACCATTTGTAACTTGTGTTATGAGTTGTCAATGTTGACCGCACATAGTGGACTTCTTCGGTCATAGTCAGTGACGTATGCATCCATTGGTTTGTCACTGTGCACCCTAGCCACACTCTGTCACTACTTGTTGAAGGTCTTTGTACTTGCTTGTTGATAACAAGTGTTCTCAACCCATTGTTTCCCCCTCTGACCATTTGTGACTCGTGTTTTGAGTTGTGAACGTTGAACACCCATATTGAAATTCTTTGGTCATGGTCAGTGATGTATGCCTCGTTTGGTGCGTCACTATACATGGGTGCCACGCCGTATGACTACGTATTGAAAGTCTTTGTGCTTTCTAGTTGATAGCTAGTCCCCCCAAACCATTGTTACCCCCCTCTGCTTATCTTTGACTCGTGTTGTGAGTTTTCAACGTTGACCACATGAAGTGAAATTATCTGGTCATTGTCAGTGACATGTGCATACTTTGGTTGGTCACTGTGCATGGTAGCCATACTGTGCCACTACATATTGAAGGTATTTGTACTCGCTAGTCCATAACTAGTATTCACAAACCATGATCTTCCAATGTGACCATTTGTGACTTGTGTTATGAGTTGTCATAGTTTACCACACATCGTGACATTATTTGGTCATGGTCAGTGACATATGCCCACTTTGGTTGATCATCGTGCATGGTATCCACACCGTGCCACAACGTATTGAAGGTCCTTGTGCTTGCTAGTTGATACCTGGTGTTCCCGGACCATTGTTTCCCCCTCTGACCATTTGTGACTCATATTATGAGTTTTCCACGCTGACCACACACAAAGGATTTCTTTCGTCAAAGCCAGTACATATGCATAACTTGGTCGATCATTGTACATGGTAGCCACGCTGTGCTACTATTGATTGAAGGTCGTTGTACTTGCTAGTTGAGAACTGATATTCCCAAACCATTGTTTCCCCCTTAGACTGTTTGTGACTCGTGTTTTGGTGGGTGAATGATGACCACCCATGTCGAAATTCTTTGGTCATGGTCATTTACATATTTTGTATTTGGTTGTTTGGTGTGCATAGTAGCCACACCGTGCCACCATGTATTGAAGATCTTTGTCCGTTGTAGTTGTTACATAGGGTACCCAAACCACTGTCATTCCCACTGACCATTTGTTACTCGTGTCATGAGTTGTCAATGTTGACCACACATAGTGGACTTCTTCGGTCATAGTCAGTGGTGTATGCATCCTTTGGTTGGTCACTGTGCACGCTAGCCACACCGTGCCACTACTTTTTGAAGGTCTTTGTACTTGCTAGTTGATAACTAGTATTCCCAATCCACTGTTTCCCTTCTCTGACCACTTGTGACTCGTGTTATGAGTTTTCACATTGACCATACACAGTGAAATTCTTTTGGTCATTGTTAGTGACGTATGCCTTGTTTGGTTTGTCATTGTACATGGTAACCACCCCGTGCCACTACGTATTGAAGGTATTTGTGCTTTCTAGTTGATAGGTAGTCTTCGCAAACCACTGTTACCCCCCTCTGACTATCTATGACTCATGTTGTGAGTCGACCACATGAAGTGAAATTCTTTGGTCATGGTCAGTGACTGTGCATGGTAGCCACACTGTGCCAGTCTATATTGAAGGTATTTGTACTTGCTAGTCAATAACTAGTAGTCACAAACCATTATCTTCCACTCTGGCCACTTGTGACTCGTGTTATGAGTTGTCAAAGTTTGCAACACATAGTGACATTATCTGGTCATGGTCAGTGACATATGCCTACTTTGGTTGGTCATCCTGCATGGTGTCTACACCGTCCACAACTTATTGAAGGTCCTTGTACTTGCTAGTTGATACTTGATGTTCCTAAACCATTGTTTTCCCATCTGACCATTTGTGACTCGTATTATTAGTCGTCAATGTTGACCACACACAGTGGATTTCTTTGGTCAAAGGCTGTACATATGCCTACCTTGGTCGGTCATTGTGCATGGTAGCCACACCGTGCTACTACTGATTGAAGTTCGTTGTACTTGCTAGCTGAGAACTGATATTCCCACATCATTGTTTCCCCATCTGATTGTTTGTGACTCGTGTTATGGTTGGTGAACGTTGACCACCCATATTGAAATTCATTGGTCATGGTCAGTTGCATATGCCTAGTTTGGTTGTTTGGTGTGCATAGTAGCCACACAGTGCCACTACGTATTGAAGTTCTTTGTCCTTTCTAGTCGATACATAGGGTTCCCAAACCATTGTGTCTCCCTCTGACCATTTGTGACTCGTGTTATGAGTTGTCAATGTTGACCACACATAGTGGACTTCTTCGGTCATAGTCAGTGACGTATGCATCCTTTCCTTGGTCGCTATGCACACTAGCCACCCCGTGCCACTACTTGTTGAAGGTCTTTGTGCTTGCTAGTTGATAACTAGTGTTCCCGATCCATTGTTTTCCCCTCTTACCATTTGTGACTCGTTTCATGAGTTTTCAACGTTGACCACACACTTTTAAATTCTTTTGGTCATGGTTAGGGACACATGCCTAGTCTGGTTTGTCACTGTACATGGTTACCACGGTGGTCAATACGTATTGAATGTTTTTGTTCTTTCTAGTTGATAGCTGGTCTTCCCAAACCATTGTTACCAACCTCTAACTATCTGTGACTCGTGTTGTGAGTTGTAAACGTTGACTACATGAAGTGAAATTCTTCGGTCATGGTCAGTGACATATGCATACTTTGGCTGGTCACTGTCCATGGTAGCCATACTGTGCCACTACATATTGAAGATATTTTTACTTGCTAGTCAATGACTAGTAGTCATAAACCATTATCTTCCACTCTGACCATTTGTGACTCGTGTTATGAGTTGTCAAAGTTTACCACACATAGTGACATTGTTTGGTCATGGTCAGTGACATACGCCTACTTTGGTTGGTCATCGTGCATGATATCCACGCCGTGCCACAACTTACTTAAGGTCCTTGTGCTTGCTAGTTGATACCTAGTCTTCCCAAACCATTGTTTCCCCCACTGAACATTTGTGACTCCTATTATGAGTTGTCAACGTTGACCACACACAGCAGATTTCTTTTGTGAAAGGCAGTACATATGCCTACTTTGGTCGGTCATTGTGCATGGTAGCCACACCGTGGTACTACTAATTGAATGTCAATGTACTTGCTAGTTGGGAAGTGATAGTCCCAGATCATTGTTTGCCCCTCTGACCGGTTATGACTCGTGTTATGGTTGGTGAACGTTGACCACCCATATTGAAATTCTGTTGTCATGGTCAGTGACATATGCCTAGTTTGGTTGTTTGGTGTGCAGAGTAGCCACACCGTGCCACTGCGTAGTGAAATTCTCTGTCCTTTCTACTCGATACATAGGGTTCGCATACCATTGTCTCTCCCTCCGACCATTTGTGACTCGTGTTATGATATGTCAGCGTTGATCACATAGTGGACTTCTTCGGTCAAAGTTAGTGACATATGCATCATTTGGTTGGTCAATGTGCATGCTAGTTGATAACTAGTGGTCCCAACCCATTATTTCTTCCTCTCACCATTTGTGACTTGTATTATGAGTTGTGAACGTTGACCACACACTGTCAACTTCTTTTGGTCCTGGTTGGTGACATCTGCTTACTTTGGTTTGTCATTGTACATGGTTGCCACGCCGTGTCACAACGTATAGAATGTCTTTGTGCTTTCTAGTTGATAGCTAGTCTTCCCAAACCATTGTTACCCCCCTCTAACTATCGGTGACTCGTGTTGTGAGTTGTCAACATTGACCACATGAAGTGAAATTCTTTGGTCATGGTCAGTGACATATGCATACTTTGGTTTATCACTGTGCATTGTAGCCACATGGTGCCACTACAAATTGAAGGTATTTGTACTTGCTAGTTGATAACTAGTATTCACAAACCATTTTGTTCCACTCTGGCCATTTGTGCCTCATAGCATGAGTTGTCAACGTTTACCATACATATTAACATTCTTTGGTCATGGTCAGTGGTATATGCCTACTTTGGTTGGTCGTCGTGCATGGCATCCACACCGTGCCACAATTTATTGAAGGTTCTTGTGCTTGCTAGTTCATACCTGGTCTTCCCAAACCATTGTTTCCCCGACTGAACATTTGTGACTCGTATTACCAGTTGTCATTGTTCACCACACATGGCGGATTTCTTTTGTGAAAGGCAGTACACATGCCTACTTTGGTCAGTCATTATGCATGGTAGCCACACCGTGCTACTACAGAATGAAGGTCCTTGTACTTGCTAGTTGAGAACTAATATTCCCAGACCATTGTTTCCCCCTCAGACTTTTTGTGACTCGTGTTATAGTTGGAGAATGTTGACTACCCATATTCAAACGTTCTGGTCATGGTCAGTGACATATGCCTAGTTTGGTTTTTTTGTGTGCATAGTAGCCACACTGTGCCACTATGTATTCAAGTTCTTTGTCCTTTATAGTCGATACATAGGTTTACCAAACCACTGTCTCTCCCTCTGACCATTTGTGACTTGTGTTATGAGTTGTCAATGTTGACCACACAAAGTGGACTTCTTTAATCATAGTCAGTAACGTATGCATCCTTTGGTTGGTCACTGCACGCTAGCCACACCGTGCAACTACTTGTTGAAGGTATTTGTACTTGCTAGTTGATAAATAGTGCTCCAAACCCATTGTTTCTCCCTCTAACCATTTGTGACTCGTCGTATGAGTTTTCAACGTTGACCACACACTGTGAAATTCTTTTGGTCATGGTCCGTGACATATGCCTACTTTGGTTGGTCACTGTACATGGTTACTGTCAATGCGCCGGATAGCAACGGTCTAGAAAACGGGTCCTGACATGGGAGGCCGCCAACCGCTCTTGGTATTGCAACCAAGATAACATATCACCCTCGAACGAGGGATCCACACTTTAGGTTCGTTTGGTTTGCAACCTCACGAAGTCCGCATGTTGGTCTTTAGTGTCTACCTTTGGTTGGACACTCTGTGAGGAGTCTCAAAGGCAAGAACTGTAAATGGATGCATGCAAGGTACAGGCTTTTATACTTGCAGAGCTTTGCTAAAGCTTCTGCTTGTAGTGGCTCCACTGGAGCCAACCTCANTTCCTATGATGAGCCACAGGGGACATACCCATTATGGGCAGTGCATTCCTGGCCCATCTCAGAACAGACCAAGGGGACATACTCCATAGAGCAGTGCATGCCTTGTCTGTATGTGTAGCTAGCCAGCTAGGCAGTGGACAAGGTGCACACTATTTCAACAAATCTCTCCCTTGCACCTCTGTCCATCTGTCCCTTGCTCGGCTCCATCAATGCCTTGGAGCTCACCCTTCCTCTGCCGCACTCCTCATGCCGAATCCACGAATGCCTGCATAATGCAAGTCGCTGTCCAGCGGCTTGGTCATGCAGTCAGCAAGCATGCTCTTTGTTCCGCAATGCTGCAAGTCCACCACGTTCTTCATGACCAGGTCACGTGAGTACTGGTAACGTATGTCGATGTGCTTCGTTCGCCGAGAGATGATCTCGTCTTCAGCCATCGAGATGGTGCTCATGTTGTCCACGTGTACGATCGTGGCGTCTTTCTGTGACACTGTCATTTTGCCAAGCAGGCGGCAGAGCCATTGAGTCTCCTTGCACACCTCAGACAAAGCAACGTACTCTGCCTCAGCCGTGGACACGGAAACACAATCCTGCTTCCTGCTGGCCCATGAGATGGCAGCGCCATTCAAGATACACACGTATCCANGCCTGCCAATGTTGTGGCCCAGGGTTGGCCACGAATCTGCTCACTTGTCCCACAGCATAGCAGATGTCCGGACGAGTCCCTACCATGGCGTACATGATGCTACCCACGGCGGACTGGTAGGGGATGTCTTGCATCTCCCTTTGTTCTGCTTCGTTGCTTGGCGACATGGAGGCCTTCAGCTTTGTGTCGGTCGTCATTGGGGTGCTGACAGGTTTGCAGTCTTCCATGTGGTAGCGCTTCAGCACCTCACCAATGTATTTGGTTTGGTTGAGTTCGATGGTGCCTGCTACTCGGTTGCGGTGGATGGCAATCCCGAGGTAGTACTCGAGAGGACCCATGTCCTTCATCTTGAACCTTTTGCTGAGGTCAGACTTCAGCCCATCCAGCAGCTCGACCGAAGACGAGCAGATGATCAGATCATCCACGTACAGCGCAACCAGCATCAGCCCTCTCCCATCATCGCGCACGTACATGCTCGGGTCATTCTGGCAATGCGCGAAGGAGAGGCCGGTCATGAAACCGTCCATCTCTTTGTACCACATCCTTGGGGCCTGTTTCAGCCCGTAGAGCGCTTTCACCAACTTGCACACCTTGCCCTTGGGAGCTTCGACTCCTTCGGGCACCTCCATCAGCACTTCCTTGTCAAGCTTCCCATAAAGGAAAGCTGTCCTGACGTCCATCTGGTGTATCTCCAAGTTCTTTGCGGCAGCAATGCCAAGGAGAGAGCGGATGGAGGCAAAGGTCACGACGGGCGCGAACGTCTCATCGTACTCGGAGCCCGGGCGTTGAGAGAACCCCTTAGCCACTACCCTTGCCTTGAACTTGTCGATGTTGCCGTCTTGCTTCTTCTTCACTCGGAGGACCCACTTGGATCCCACCACGTGGGCCTTGTCGGGTCTATCCACCAGCACCCACGTGCCGTTCTTGGCAATGGATGCGAGCTCGCTATCCACTGCCTCCTTCCACTTGGCCGTATCTGGGCCATTCATGGCCTCCGCCACTGTGGATGGCTCTCCCTGAGCCATGCACGACCAGCTAAGGCCGGTCCAATCATCCTCATACCGCAAAGGTGCTCTCTTTTGGTCAAAAACTGCGCCGGGATAGTGGTGCCGCTTCTTGCTTTGGTACTGTTTCTTCCACAGGTGGTGGTTTGTCGTCGTCGTTGTCATCAGAAGAGTCGTCAGACTCCAAGTCAGACTCGGAAGCCTCGGACGCCTCGGTATCCGCGTCCATGTCAGATGATGCATCATCCTCCGCAGCCACTCTCCCATTCCCACCACCTGCTGGAAAGGCGAGCCAGTTGTCGGGCGCTTGGTCTCCGGACTCAAGCAACACTATCCACTCTCCCGCTTTGGGAGTGAGGGTCGGGTCCAGCAGCTCTCCCTTTCCAAGGGTGCATTCGTCGAACACGCCATCGCGGCTCCTCACGAGCTTGCCTGCTGCCTGGTCCCAAAGCCGATAGGCTTTGTGTGACGTGTCGTACCCAACCATGATGCACTTCTTGGAGCGTGCATCGAGCTTGCCTCCACCTTCTCCCGACTGGATCTTCACCCATGCAGTTGACCCAAACACCTTCAGATGAGATGCGTTGGGTTTCTTTCCCGACCATGCTTCATGTGGGGTCTTCAGCTGCTTGTCCTGCTCCTTTCCACGCTTCCGCAAGGCGGTCGCTGGTGTGAGGTTCAAGAGGTAGCAAGCCGTTGTTGCTGCTTCAGCCCAAAAGCGAGGTGGGAGCTTGGCGTCGAAGAGCATGCTTCGCACCATGCCGAGTAGGGTCTGGTTCATCCTCTCGGCAACGCCGTTGCTTTGGGNATGCCTCGTACTCACCCCCGTTGTCACTTCGGAGCGCCTTCACCTTCTTGGACGTTTGCCGCTCCACCATGGCGACGAACTCGAGGAGCTTCTCCTTGACCTCTCCCTTTGTTTTGAGGAAGTAGATCCACAACTTGCGGCTGTGGTCGTCAATGAAGGTCAGGAAGTACTTGCTTCCTCCGTTAGACGGTGTGCGGAAGGGTCCACACACGTCACTGTGTATCAGTTCCAAGACGTGCTCCGCTCATTGACCTCCTCTCCCAAACGGCTTCTTCTTTGCCTTCGCTTGGAGGCATGGTTCACACAATGCACACCCTTTGCCATGCTTCATGGTGCACCCTTCCATTCCGCGGACTACCTCTTGCTCTTGCATCTTTTGCAGTGTGCTGTTGGCCACGTGGCCAAATTGCCGGTGCCACAGCTCAGCATCAGTATCCTTGGTTGATATGGCGGCCGTAGCGGTCGCCGGTGGTGCATCCTTCGGCTCCGGTGCCACTGTCTTGGTGGCACATGCGAGTCCCTCATCCGACGCCTTGGTGACTTTAGTTTGAAGCACGTAGAGGCCGTCGACTCTTGGAACTTGAAGCATGAGGTCGTCTTTGGTGTACAAAATCTGGATGTCCTCGTTTTTTAGGGCCACCGCTTCCTTGTTGGTGAACACCACTGTCATGTTGTTGTCGGTGATTTGTGAGACGGACAGCAAGTTGGCTGCGAAGGAGGGCATGTACACCACCTTTTGAAGGCTGACTGCCTTCTCCGCACCATTCACATTGAACGTGATCACCTTGTCCCCTTCGCCCATGGCTTGGACGACGCCACCGTTTGCACACTTGATGCGCATGACAGATTCGGCCATGGAGACAAATCCACCCTTCTCTTTTGATGAGTGGTGGTTGGTGCCCGAGTCAAGGGC
>SZWC01002769.1:57836-124328 GCA_023375785.1 Penium margaritaceum | reverse complement strand
CGGCGATTTGTGAGACGGACAGCAAGTTGGCTGCAAAGGAGGGCATGTACACCACCTTTTGAAGGTTGACTGCCTTCTCCGCACCATTCACGTTGAACGTGATCACCTTGTCCCCTTCGCCCATGGCTTGGACGACGCCACCGTTTGCACACTTGATGCGCATGACAGATTCGGCCATGGAGACAAATCCACCCTTCTCTTTTGATGAGTGGTGGTTGGTGCCCGAGTCAAGGGCAAATGCCCCGGGCCTAAGGATCGCTGCGCCCTTCATGGGCAGCCCCCTAGCCATCATGTTGGTGAGCTCCTTCTTCTCCTTTCCACCTTTGTTCCCGCCTTCTCTCTTGGGACTACGACAGTCCCTAGCCCAGTGCCCAGCCTTGCCACAGTTGTGACAGTTGCCGGGCTTCTTGGAACTCTTCTCGCCACCATTGCCTTTCCCTCCACCGCCACCGCTTCCGCTGTTGCCTTGACTGGAGCGAAAGCTTGCACTTTGTCCACCAAAGCGAGAGGCATAGGCTGAGATGTTTACCTCGGCGCCACTGCGTCGCATGGACTCGTTGCGGACGTGTTCGGCGACAGCCTCGTAAGTCAGATCTGCCTCCTTCCAACCGCCAAATACGGTGATCAAGGACCCCCAGCTTTCCGGCAGCGCCATTAGAAGGATCATGGCACGCATGTTGAAGTCGAGATTCCATTCCATTTGCTGGACCTCTTGCAGCACGTTGTCGAACGACTGTAAAAATGCGGGTATCGATTCTCCTTCGCTCACCCTCATCGACATCAACCGTTGGAAGATGAAGAGTCGGTTTGCTAGGGCATTGGATTGATGCACGCGTGCAAGTTTTGCGTAGGTATCGGCAGCCAATGTACATCCTGTGATGTGGGAGTGTTGAGTCTCGTTGATGGACATCACAAGAATGGCGAGAGCCATGTTGTTCTTCATCGTCCATGCTACAAGGTCAGCCGCATGCGTCGTCACGGTCGCATCGGCTGGTGCTATCTTGGTCCCTTTTAGGATGTCAAGGTAGCCACGCACGTTCATGACAATCTCAAACTGCCATTTCCACAAGGGAAAACCTGTCCCCGTGAATTTGGACATACTCGCCTCAAGGCGGGCTGGAGTCGGATCCGCCATTTCTTGCGGTTGCTCGTCTTCTCTGCTTCGCTGCTACTCTGCTTCATTGAGGGCGATGAGGCTGATGAGGCTGCTGACTGCGACCGTTGTCAAAGGTGCAGTTGATTCCGTTGCATACCCCTCCCGCCGATGATCGTCTAAGGCGATGGTGCTGTCATGAGAGAACGAACTCGGGGTCGTACCACCTTCTAAAAGAGGGGTAGAGCTTAATCCCGTTGGGGCTCGAGGATCTTGTCCAACATGGACAGAGCGATTCCTCGTCCCCTAGTCCGCCACGTGCGTGCACCCTACCTGAAGAAGCCGATGGAGCGGATGGAGCAGATGGAGCCGTCCGATGGTTGTGTCCCTGTTGTACCTGTGTGCCCTGCAAGACCACGCGCTAGTCGGTCTTGGAAGCGTGCCTTAGAACCAGAAGTGTGGGCCCATAACCCTTTGTCAATGCGCCGGATAGCAACGGTCTAGAAAACGGGTCCCGACATGGGAGGCCGCCAACCGCTCTTGGTATTGCAACCAAGATAACATATCACCCTCGAACGAGGGATCCACACTTTAGGTTCGTTTGGTTTGCAACCTCACAAAGTCCGCATGTTGGTCTTTAGTGTCTACCTTTGGTTGGACACTCTGTGAGGAGTCTCAAAGNGCTTTTATACTTGCAGAGCTTTGCTAAAGCTTCTGCTTGTAGTGGCTCCACTGGAGCCAACCTCATCCTACATTCCTACTTGGCGCGTCCTTAGACCGCCAAGTGTCATCCTCAAGGCAGGCTCTAGTAAGCTTCCTAGAAGCTTCCTGTCCCAGTTTTGGCCACAAAGAAAATTGCGGCCGTCGCGGGATTTGAACCCGCGACCTCTGGTTTGAGACTCCGGTGCCTAATCAACCAAGCCAAAAAGGTATGGTTCCTATGATGAGCCACAGGGGACATACCCATTATGGGCAGTGCATTCCTGGCCCATCTCAGAACAGACCAAGGGGACATACTCCATAGAGCAGTGCATGCCTTGTCTGTATGTGTAGCTAGTCATCTAGGCAGTGGACAAGGTGCACACTATTTCAACAGTTACCACGCCAAGTCACTACGTATTGACGGTCTTAGTGCTTTATAGATGATAGCTAGTCTTTCCAAAACCATTGTTACCCCCTCTGACTATATGTGACTCGTGTTGTGAGTTGTCAACGTTGACCACAGGAAGTGAAATTCTTTGGTCATGCTCAGTGACATATGCATACTTTGGTTGGTCACTGTGCATTGTAGCTACACTGTGCCACTACATATTGAAGATATTTGTACTTTATAGTCAATGACTAATATTCACAAACCAATCTCTTCCACTCAGATCATTTGTGACTCGTGTTATGAGGTGTCAAAGTTTACCACACATAGTAAAAGTATTTGGTCATGGTCATTGACATATGCCTACTTTGGTTGGTCATCGTGCATGGTATCCACACCGTTTCACAGCTTATAGAAGATGCGTGTGCTTGCATGTTGATACCTGGTGTTCCCAAATAATTGTTTCCCCCTCTGTCCATTTGTGACTCGTATTATGAGTTGTCAACGTTGACCACACACAGCGGATTTCTTTGGTCAAAGGCAGTACATATGCTTACTTTGGTCAGTCATTGTGCATGGTAGCCACGCCGTGCTACTACTGATTGACGGTCGTTGTACTTGCTAGTTGAGAATGGATATTCCCAGACCATTGTTTCCCCCTCTGAACGTTTGTGACTCTTGTTATGGTTGGTGAACGTTGACCACCCATATTGGAATTCTTAGGGCATGGTCAGTGACATATGCCTAGTTTGGTTCTTTGGTGTGCATAGTAGCCACACCGTGCCACTATGTATTGAAGTTCTTTGTCCTTTCTAGTCGATACATGGGGTACCCAAACCATTGTCTCTCCCTCTGAACATTTGTGACTCGTGTTATGAGTTGTCAATGTTGACCACACATGGTGGACTTCTCGCTCATAGTCAGTGACGTATGCATCCTTTGGTTGCTCACTGTGCATGCTAGCCACACCGTGCCTCTACTTGTTGATAGCCTTTGTACTTGCTAGTTCATAACTAGTGTTCCCAACCCATTGTTTTCCCCTCTAACCATTTGTGACTCGTGTTATGAGTTTTCAAAGAGGACAACACACTCAGAAATTCTTTTGGTTATGGTTAGTGACATATACATACTTTGGTTTGTCTCTCTACATGGTTACCACGCCGTGTCACTGCGTGTAGAAGGTCTTTGTCCTTTCTAGTTGATAGCTAGTCTTCCCAAACCATTGTTACCCCCTCGGACTATCTGTGACTCGTGTTGTGATTTGTCAACATTGACCACATGAAGTGAAATTGTTTGGTCATGGTCAGTCACATATGCATACTTGGGTTTGTCACTGTGCATCGTAGCCACATGGTGCCACTACAAATTGAAGGTATTTGTACTTGGTAGTTGATAACTAGTATTCACAGACCATTATCTTCCACTATGGCCATTTGTGACTCGTAGTATTAGTTGTCAAAGTTTATCACACATAGTGACATTGTTTGGTCATGGTCAGTGACATATGCCTACTTCGGTTGGTCATCGTGCATGGCATTTACACCGTGCCACAACTTATTGAAGGTTCTTGTGCTTGCTAGTTGATACCTGGTCTTCCCAAACCATTGTTTTCCCCACTGAACATTTGAGACTCTTATTATGAGTTGTCAACGTTCACCACACATAGCGGATTTCTTTTGTGAAAGGCAGTACATATTCCTACTTTGGTCAGTCATTGTGCATGGTAGCCACACCGTGCTACTACTGAATGAAGGTCGTTGTACTTGCTAGTTGAGAACTGATATTCCAAGACCATTGTCTCTCCCTCAGACTATTTGTGACTCGTGTTATGGTTGCTGAACATTGACTATCCATATTGAAATGATTTAATCATGGTCAGTTACATATGCCTAGTTTGGGTTTTTTGTGTGCATAGAAGCCACACTGTGCCACTACATATTCAAGTTCTTTGTCCTTTCTAGTAGATACATAGGGTTACCAAACCACTGTCTCTCCCTCTGACCATTTGTGACTCGTGTTATGAGTTGTCAATGTTGACCACACAAAGTGGACTTCTGCGGTCATACTCAGTAACGTATGCATCCTTTGGTTGGTCACTGTGCACGCTAGCCACACCATTCCACTACTTGTTCAAGGTCTTTGTACTTGCTAGTTGATAAACAGTGCTCCCAACCCATTGTTTTTTCTCTGACCATTTGTGACTCGTCATATGAGTTTTCAACGTTGACCACACACTGTGAAACTCTTTTGGTCATGGTCCGTGACATATGCCTACTTTGGTTGGTCACTGTACAGGGTTACCACCCCATGTCACTATATATTGAAGGTCTTACTTCTTTCTAGTTGATAGCTAGTCTTCCCAAAACTATTTTTACCCCCTCTGACTATCGGTGACTCGTGTTGTGAGCAATCAACGTTGACCACAGGAAGTGAAAATCTTTGGTCATGGTCAGTAACATATGCATGCTTTGGTTGGTCAGTGTGCAATGTAACCACACTGTGCCACTGCATATTGTAGGTACTTGTACTTGCTAGTTGATAACTGGTATTCACAAACCATTGTCTTCCACTCTGACCATTTGTGACTTGTGTTATGAGGTGTCAAAGTTTACCACGCATAGTAACAGTATTTGGTCATGGTCATCGACATATGCCTACTTTGGTTGGTCATCGTGCATGGTATCCAAACCGTCCCACAGCTTATTAAAGGTCCGTGTGCTTGCATGTTGGTACCTGGTGTTCCCAAATCATTGTTTATCCCTCTGACCACTTGTGGCTTGTATTACGTGTTGTCAACTTTGACCAAACACTGCAGATTTCTTTGGTCAAAGGCAGTATATATGCCTACTTTGGTCGGTCAATGTGCAGGGTAGCCACACCGTTCTACTACCCATTGAAGGTCATTATACTTGCTAGTTGAGAACGGATATTCCCAGACCATTGTTTCCCCCTCTAACCGTTTGTAGCTCGTGTTATGGTTGGTGAACGTTGACCACCCATATTGGAATTCTTTGGTCATGGTCAGTGGCATATGCCTAGTTTGGTTATTTGGTGTGCATAGTAGCCATACTGTGCCACTACGTATTGAAGTTCTTTGTCCTTTCTAGTCGATACATAGAGTACCTAAACCGTTGCCTTTCCCTCGGACCATTTGTGACTCGTGTGATGAGTTGTCAATGTTGACCACACATAGTGGACCTCTTCGGTCATAGTCAGTGATGTATGCATCCTTTTGTTGGTGACTGTGCACGCTAGCCACAACGTGCCTATACTTGTTGACGGTCTTTGTACTTGCTAGTTGATAACTAGTGTTCCCAACCCATTGTTTCCCCCTCTGACCATTTGTGACTCGTGTTATGAGTTTTCAAAGTTGACAACACACTGAGAAATTCGTTTGGTCATGGTCAGTGACATATACATACTTTGGTTTGTCTCTCTACATGGTTACCACGCCGTGTCACTACGTATTGAAGCTCTTTGTGCTTTCTAGTTGATAGCTAGTCTTCCCAAACCATTGTTACCCCCTCTGACTACCTGTGACTTGTGTTGTGATTTGTCAAGGTTGACCACATGAAGTGAAATTCTTTGGTCATGGTCAGTGACATATGCATACTTTGGTTGGTCACTGTGCATTGTAGCGACACTGTGCCACTACAAATGGAAGGTATTTGTACTTGCTAGTCGATAACTAGTTTTCACAAACCATTATCATCCACTCTGACCATTTGTGACTCGCAGTATGAGTTGTCAAAGTTTACCACACATAGTGACACTCTTTGGTCATGGTCAGTGACATATGCCTACTTTGAGTGGTCATCGTGCATGGCATCCACACCGTGCCACAACTTACTGAAGGTCCTTGTGCTTGCTAATTGATACCTGGTCTTCCCAAACCATTGTTTCCCCCACTGAACATTTTTGACTCGTGTTATGAGTTGTCAACGTTGACCACACACAGCAGATTTCTTTTGTGAAAGGCAGTACATATGCCTACTTTGGTCGGTCATTGTGCATGGTAGCCACACCGTGCTACTACTGAATGAAGCTCGTTGTACTTGCTAGTTGAGAACTGATCTTCCCAGACCATTGTTTCCCCCTCAGACTGTTTGTGACTCCTGTTATGGTTGGTGAACGTTGACTACCCATATTGAAATTGTTTGGTCATGGTCAACGACATATGCCTAGTTTGGTCTTTTTGTATGCATAGTAGCCACACCATGCCACTGCGTACTGAAGTTATTTGTTCTTTCTAGTCAATACATATGGTTTCCAAACCATTGTATCCTCCTATGACCATTTGCAACTCGTGTTATGGGTTGTCAATGTTGACCACACATAGTGGATTTCTTTGGTCATAGTCAGGGACGTATGCATCCTTTCATTTGTCACTGTGCACGCTAACCACACTGTGCCACTACTTGTTGAAGGTATTTGTACTTGCTAGTTGATAAATAGTACTCCCAACCCATTGTTTCCCCCTCTCACCATTTTTTACTCGTGTTATGAGTTTTCAACGTTGACCACGCAATGTGAAATTCTTTCGGTCATGGTCCGTGACATATCCCTACTTTGGTTGGTCACTGTATATGGTTTCCACGCCATGTCACTACGTATTGGAAGTCTTTGTGCTTTCTAGTTGATAGACAGTCTTCCCAAAACCATTGTTACCCCATGTGACTATCTGTGACACGTGTTGTGAGCTGTCAAAGTTGACCACATGAAGTGAAAATCTTTGGTCATGGTCAGTGACATATACATACTTTGATTGGTCACTGTGCATTGTAGCCACACTGTGCCACTACATTTTGAAGGCATTTGTACTTGCTAGTCCATAAATAGTATTCACAAACCATTATCTTCCACTCTGACCATTTGTGACTCGTGTTATGAGGTGTCAAAGTTTACCACACATAGAAAAAGTATTTGGTCATAATCAGTGACATATGCCTACTCTGGTTGGTCATCGTGCATGGTATCCACACCATCCCACAGCTTATTGAAGGTCCGTGTGCTTGCATGTTGATACCTGGTGTTCCCAAATCATTGTTTCCCCCTCTGAGCTTTTGTTAGTCGTATTACGAGCTGTCAACGTTGACCACACACAGCATATTTCTTTGGTCAAAGGGAGTACAGATTCCTACTTTGGTCGGTCGTTGTGCAGGGTAGCCACACCATGCTACTACTGATTGAAGGTCATTTTACTTGCTAGTTGAGAATAGATATTCCCAGACCACTGTTTCCCCCTCTGTCCGTTTGTGACTCGTTTTATGGTTGGTAAACGTTGACCACCCATATTGGGATTCTTTGGTCATGGTTAGTGACATGTGCCTAGATTGGTTGTTTGGTGTGCATAGTAGCCACACCGTGCCACTACATATTGAATTTCTTTGTCCTTTCTAGTCGATACATAGGGTACTCAAACCGTTGTCTCTCTCTCAGACCATTTGTGACTCGTGTTATCAGTTGTCAAAGTTGACCACACATAGTGGACTTCTTCGGTCATAGTCGGTGACATATGCATCCTTTGGTTGGTCGCTACGCACGCTAGCCACAAGGTGCCTCTACTTGTTGACGGTCTTTGTACTTGCTAGTTGATAACTAGTGTTCCCAACCCATTGTTTCACCCTCTGACCATTTGTACCTCGTGTTATGAGTTTTCAAAGTTGACTACACACTGTGACATTATTTTGGTCATGGTTAGTGACATATAAATACTTTGGTTTGTCTCTCTACACGGTTACCATGCTGTTCCACTACATATTGAAGGTCTTTGTACTTTCTCGCTTATATCTAGTCTTCCCAGCCCATTGTTACACCCGTCTGACTATCTATGACTCATGTTATGATTTCTCAACATTGACCACGTGAAGTGAATTCATTGGTCATGGTTAGTGACATATGCATACTTTGGTTTGTCACTGTGTATTGTAGCCACAATGTGCCACTACATACTGAAGGTATTTGTACTCGCTAGTTGATGACTAGTATTCACAAACCATTATCTTGAACTATGACCATTTGTGACTCATAGTATGGGTTGTCAAAGTCTACCACACATAGTGACATTCTTTGGTCATGGTCAGTGACATATGCCTACTTTGGTTGGTCATCGTGCATGGCATCCAAACTGTGCCACAACTTATTGAAGGTCCTTGTCCTTGCTAGTTGATACATGGTCTTCCCAAACCATTGTTTCCCCCACTGAACATTTTTGACTCATATTATGAGTTGTTAACGTTGACCACACACAGCGGATTTCTTTTGTGAAAGGCAGTACATATGCCTACTTTGGTCGGTCATTGTGCATGGTAGCCACACCGTGCTACTACTGAATGAAGGTCGTTGTACTTGGTAGTTGAGAACTGATCTTCCCAGACCATTGTTTTCCCCTCAAACTGTGTGTGCCTCGTGTTATGGTTCGTGAACGTTGACCACCCATATTGAAATGTTTTGGTTATGGTCAGTGACATATGCCTAGTTTGGTTTTTTTGTGCATAGTAGCCACACTATGCCACTACGTATTCAAGTTCTTTGTCCTTTCTAGTCGATACATAGGTTTACCAAACCACTGTCTCTCCCTCTGACCATTTGTGACTCGTGTTATGAGTTTTCAATGTTGCCACACAAAGTGGACGTCTTCGGTCATAGTCTGTAACGTATGCATCCTTTGGTTGGTCACTGTGCACACTAGCCACTACTTGTTGAAGGTCTTTGTACTTGCTAGTTGATAAATAGTGCTCCCAACCCATTCTTTGCCCCTCAGACCATTTGTGACTCGTCTTATGAGTTTTCAACGTTGACCACACACTGTGAAATTCTTTTGGTCATGGTCCATGACATATGCCTACTTTGGTTGGTCACTCTACATGGTTTCCACGCCATGTCACTACATATTGAAGGTCTTAGTGCTTTCCAGTTGATAGCTAGTCATCTAAAAAGTATTGTTACCCCCTCTGACTATCTGTGACTCGTGTTGTGAGTTGTCAATGTTGACCACATGAAGTGAAATTCTTTGGTCATGGTCAATGACATATGCATACTGTGGTTGGTCACTCTGCATTGTAGCCAAACTGTGCCACTACATATTGAAGGTATTTGTACTTGCTAGTCGATAACTAGTACTCACAAACCATTGTCTTCCAATCTGACCAGTTGTGACTCGTGTTATGAGTTGTCAAGGTTTACCACACATAGTAACAGTATTCGGTCATGGTGAGTGCCATATGCCTACTTTGGTTGGTCATCGTGCATGGTATCCACACCTTCCCACACCTTATTGAAGGTCCGTGGGCTTGCATGTTGATACCTGGTGTTCCAAAACCATTGTTTTCTCCTCTGACCATTTGTGACTCGTGTTACCAGTTGTCAACTATGACCACACACAGCGGATTTCTTTGGTCAAAGGGAGTACATATGCCTTCTTTGGTCGGTCATTGTGCATGGTAGCCATACCGTGCTACTAGTGATTGAAGGTTGTTAAACTTGCTAGGTTAGAACTGATATTCCCAGACCATTGTTTCCCCCCTCGAACCGTTTGTGACTCGTGTTAGGGTTGGTGAACGTTGACCACCCATATTGGAATTCTTTGGTCATGGTCAATGGCATATGCCTTGTTTGGTGGTTTGGTGCGCATAGTAGCCACACCGTGCTACTACGTATTGAAGTTCTTTGTCCTTTCTAGTCGATACATAGGGTTCCCATACCATTGTCTCCTCCCATGACCATTTGTAACTCGTGTTATGAGTTGTCAATGTTGACCACCCACAGTGGACTTCTTCGGTCATAGTCAGGAACGTGTGCATCTTTTTGTTGGTCACTATGCACGCTAGCCACACTGTGCCTCTTCTTGCGTCGATGTACTTGCTAGTTGAGAACTGATATGTCCAGACCATTGTTTCCCCCTCTAACCGTTTGTGGCTCGTGTTATGGTTGGTGAACGTTGACCTTCCATGTTGAAATTCTTTGGTCATGGTGAGTGACATATGCCTACTTTGGTCGTTTGGTGTGCATAGTAGTTACACCGTGCCACTGCGTATTGAAGTTATTTGTCCTTTCTAGTTGATAATAGGGTACTCAAACCATTGCCTCTCCATCTCACCATTTGTGACTCGTGTTATTAGCTGCCAATGTTGACCACACATAGTGGACTTCTTCGGTCATAGTGAGTGACGTATGCATCCCTTGGTTGGTCACAGTGCATGCTAGTCAAACCATGCTTGTCACTGTACATGGTTACCATGCCGTGTCACTACATATTGAATGTCTTTGTGCTTTCTAGTTGATAGCTAGTCTTCCCAAACCATTGTTACCCCCTCTGACTATCAGTGACTCGTGTTGTGAATTGTCAACATTGACAACATGAAGTGAAATTCTTTGGACATGGTCAGTGACATATGCATATTTTGGTTGGTCACTGTGCATTGTAGCCACACTGTGCCACTACATATTGAAGGTATTTGTACTTGCCAGTTGATAACTAGTATTCACAAACCATTATCTTCCACTCTGACCATTTGTGACCCGTGTTATGAGTTGTCAAAGTCTACCACACATAGTGACATTCTTTGGTCATGTTCAGTGACATATACCTTATTTGGATGGTCATCGTGCATGGTATCCACACCGTGCCACAACGTATTGAAGGTCCTTGTGCTTGCTAGTTGATACCTGGTGTTCCCAAACCATTGTTTCTCCTTCTGACCATTTGTGACTCGTATTATGAGTTGTCAACGTTGACCTCACACAGCGGATTTCTTTGCTCAAAGGCAGTACATATGCCTACATTGGTCGGTCATTGTGCATGGTAGCCACACTGTGCCACTACTTGTTGAAGGTCTTGGTACTTGCTATTTGATAACTAGTGTTCCCAACCCATTGTTTCCCCCTCTGACCATTTGTGACTCGTGTTATGGGTTGTGAAAGTTGACCACCCATATTGAAATTCTTTGTTGATGGTCAGTGACATATGCCTAGTTTGGTTTGTCACTGTACATGGTTACCACGCTGTTTCACTACATATTGAATGTCTTTGTGCTTTCTAGTTGTTAGCTAGTCTTCCCAAATCATTGTTACCCCCCTCTGACTATCTGTGACTCGTGTTGTGAGTTGTCAACGTTGACCACATGAAGTGAAGTTATTTGGTCATAGTGACATATGCATACTTTGGTTGGTCACTGTGTATGGTAGCCACACTATGCCACTGCATAATGAATGTATTTGTGTTTGCTAGTCCATAACTAGTATTAAAAAACCATTATCTTCCACTCTGACCATTGGTGTCTCAAGTTATGAGATGTCAACCTTTACCACACATAGTGACATTATTTGGTGGTGGTCAGGGACATATGCCTACTTTGGTTGGTCATCGTGCATGGTATCCACACCATACCAGAACGTATGGAAGGTCCTTGTGCTTACTAGCAGATACCTGGTGTTCCCAAACCATTGTTTCCCCCTCTGACCATTTGCGACTCATATTATGAGTTGCCAATGTTGACCACACACAGCGGATTTCGTTGGTCAAAGGTAGTACATATGCCTACTTTGGTCAGCCATCGTGCATGGTAGCCACATTGTCACTACTGATTGAAGGTTGTTGTACTTTCTAGTTGAGAACTGATATTCCCATACCATTATTTCCCCCTCTGACTGTCTGTGATTTGTGTTATTGGTGGTGAACGTTGACCACCCATATTGAAATTCTTTCGTCATGGTCAGTGTCATATGCCTAGTTTGGTTGTTTGGTATGCGTAGTAGCCATACCGTGTCGCTACGTATTGAAGTTGTTTGTCCTTTCTAGTCGATACATAGGGTTCTCAAACCATTGTCTCTCCCCTTGACCATTTGTGACTCGTGTTATGAGTTGTCAATGTTGACCATACATAGTGGACTTCTTTGGTCATAGTCAGTGACATATGCATCCTTTGACTGGTCACTATGCATGCTAATCACACCGTGCCACTACTTGTTGAAGGTATTTGTACTTGCTAGTTGATAACTAGTGTTCCCAACCCATTGTTTCCCCTTCTGACCATCTTTTTCTTGTGTTGTGAGTTCTCAAGGTTGACCACACACTGTGATATTGTTTTGGTCATGATGGGTGACATATGTTTACTTTGGTTGGTCATTCTACATGGTTACCACACCGTGTCACTATGTATTGAGGGTCTTTGTGCTTTCTAGTTGATAGCTAGTCTCCTTAAACCATTGTTACCCCCTCTGACTATCTGTGACTTGTGTTGTGAGTTGTCAGTTATGACAACATGAAGTGAAATTCTTTGGTAATGGTCAGTGACATACGTATACTTTCGTTGGTCACTGTGCATTGTAGCCACACTGTGCCACTACATATTGAAGGTACTTGTACCTGCTAGTCGATAACTAGTATTCACAAACCAGTATCTCCCACTCTGACCATTTGTGACTCGTGTTATGAGTTGTCGACGTCTACCACATATACTGATGTTATTTGGTCATGGTCAGTGACATATGCCTACTTTGGTTGGTCATCGTGCATGGTATCCACACCATGCGTCAACTTATTGGAGGTCCTTGTGCTTGCTAGTTCATACCTGGTGTTCCCAGCCCATTGTTTCCCCCTCTGACCATGTTTGACTTGTATTATGAGTTGTCAATGGTGACCACACACAGCGGATTTCTTTGGTTAAAGGCAGCACATATGCCTATTTTGGATGGTCATTGTGCATGGTAGCCACATCATGCTACTACGGATTGAAGGTCGTTGTACTTGCTAATTGAGAACTCATATTCCCAAACCATTGTTTTCCCCTCTGACCGTTTGTGACTCGTCTTATGGTTGGTAAGCGTTGACATCCATATCAAAATTCTCTGGTCATGGTCAGTGACATATGCCTAGTTTGGTTGTTTGGTGTGCATAGTAGCCACACAGTGCCTCTACGTATTGAAGTTCTTTGTTCTTTCTATTCAATACATAGGGTTCCCAAACCATTGTCTCTCCCTCTGACCATTTGTGACTTGTGTTATGAGTTGTCAATGTTGACCACACATAATGGACTTCTTTGGTCATAGTCAGTGATGTATGCATCCTTTGGTTGGTCACTGTGCACACCAGCCACACCGTGCCACTACTTGTTGAAGGTCTTTGTACTAGCTAGTTGATAACTAGTCTTCCCAACCCATTGTTTCCCCCTCGGGCCATTTGTGACTCGTGTTATGGGTTGTGAACATTGACCACCCACATTGAAATCCTTCATTGGTCAAAGGCAGTACATATGCCTAGTTTGGTCGGTCATTGTGCATGGTAGCCACACCGTGCTTCTACTGATTGAAGGTCGTTGTACTTGCCAGTTGATAACTGATATTCCCAGACCACTGTTTCCCCCTCTGATCGTTTGTGACTCGTCTTATGATTGGTGACTGCTGACCACACATGTTGTAATACTTTGGACATGGTCAGTGACATATGCCTAGTTTGGTTGTTTGGTGTGCATATGAGGACCGTGCTACTATGTATTGATGTTCTTTTTCCTTCCTATTTGATACATAGGGTCCCCAAACCATTGTCTCTCCCTCTGACCATTTGTGACTCGTGTTATGAGTTGTCAATGTTGACCACACATAGTGGACTTCTTTCGTCATAGTCAGTGATGTATGCGTCCTTGGGTTGGTCAATTTGCACGCTAGCCACTCCGTGCCACTACTTGTTGAATGTCATTGTTCTTGCTAGTTAACAACAAGTTTTCCCAACCCATTGTTTTTCCTTCTGATCATTTGTGACCCGTATCATGAGTTTTCAACATTGACCACACACTGTGAACTTCTTTTGATCATGGTTAGTGACATATACCTACTTTGGTTAGTCACTGTACATGGTTACCGCGCCGTGTCACTACGTATTGAAAGCTTTTGTGCTTTCTAGTTGACACGTAGTGTTCCAAACCATTGTTTTCCTCGCTCTGACTATCTGTGACTCGTGTTGTGAGCTGTCAACGTTGACCACATGAAGTGAAATTTGTTGGTCATGGTCAGTGACATATGCATACTTTGGATGGTCACTGTGCATGGTAGCCATAGTGTGCCACTACATATTGAAGGTATTTGTACGTGCTAGTCGATAACTAGTACCAACAAACCATTTTCTTGCACTCTGACCACTTGTGACTCGTGTTGTGAGTTGTCCAAGTTTACCACACATAGTGACATTATTTGGTCATGGCCAGTAACATATGCCTACTTTGGTTGGCCATTGTGCTTGGTACCCATACCGTGCCACAACGTAATGAAGGTCCTTGTGCTTGCTAGTTGATACCTGGTGTTCCCAAACTATTGTTTCCCCCCTCTGATCATTTGTGACTCGTACTATGAGTTGTCATCGTTCACGACACACAGCGGATTTCTTTGGTCAAAGGCAGTACATATGCCTACTTTGGTCGGTCATTGTGCATGGTAGCCACACCGTGCTACTACTGATCGAATGTCGTTGTACTTGCTAGTTGAGAACTGATCTTCCCAGACCATTGTTTTCCCCTCTGACCATTTGTGACTTGTGTTATGGTTGGTGAACATTGACCACCCATATTGAAATTCTTTGGTCCTGGTTAGTGACATATGCCTAGTTTGGTTGTTTGGCGTGCACAGTAGCCACACCGTGCCACTACGTATTGAAGTTCTATGTCCTTTCTAGTCGATACATAGGGTTCCCAAACCATTATCTCTCCCTCTGACCATTTGTGGCTCGTGTTATGAGTTTTCAATGTTGACCACACATAGTGGACTTCTTCGGTCATAGTCAGTTACGCATGCACCCTTCGGTTGGTCACTGTGCACGCTAGCCACACTGTGCCACAACTTGTGAAGGTCTTTGTACTTGCTATTTGATAACTAGTGTTCCCCATCCATTGTTTCCCCGTCTGACCATTTGTGACTGGTGTTATGGGTTGTGAACAATGACCACCCATATTGAAATTCTTTGGTCATGATCAGTGATATATGCCTAGTTTGGTTTGTCACTGTACATGGTTACCACCCCGTGTCACTACGTATTTAAGGTCTTTGTGCTTTCTAGTTCATGGTTAGTCTTTCAAAACCATTGTTACCCCCTCTCACTATCTGTGACTCGTGTTGTGAGTTGTCAACATTGACGACATGAAGTGAATTTCTTTGGTCATGGTCAGTGACATATGCATACTTTGGTTGGTCACTGTGCATTGTAGCCACACTGTGCAACTACATATTGAAGATGTTTGTATTTGCTAGTCGATAACTAGTATTCATAACCCATTATCTTCCACTCTGGCCAAGTGTGACTCCTGTTATTAGTTGTCAACGTTTACCACACATAGTGATATTATTTCTTCATGGTCAATGACATATGCCTACTTTGGCTGGTCATCGTGCATGGTATCCACACTGTGCCACAATTAATTAAAGGTCCTTCTGCTTGCTAGTTGATACCTGGTGTTCCCAAACCATTGTTTCCCCCTTTGACCATTTGTGACTCATACTATGGGTTGTCGACATTGACCACCCACAGCGGATTACTTTTGTCAAAGGCAGTACACATGCCTACTTTGGTGGGTCATTGTGCATCAGAGCCACACCGTGCTACTACTGATTGAAGGTCGTCGTACTTGCTAGTTGAGAAATGATATTCCCAGACCATTGTTTCCCCCTCTGACCGTTTGTGACTCGTGTTATAGTTGGTGAGCGTTGACCAGCCATATTGAAATACTTTTGTCATGGTCAGTGAAATATGCCTAGTTTGTTTGTTTGTTGTGCATAGTAACAACACCGTGCCACTACGTATTGATGCTCTTTTTCCTTTCTATTCGATACATTGAATCCCCAAACCATTGTCTCTCCCTCTGACTATTTGTGACTCGTGTTATGAGTTGTCAGTGTTGACCACACATAGTGAACTTCTTTGGTCATAGTCAGTGACGTATGCATCCTTTGGTTGGTCACTGTGCATGCTAGCCACACCCTGTAACTACTTGTCGAATATCTTTGTACTTGCTAGTTGATAACTAGTTTTTCCAACCAATTGTTTCACCCTCGGACCATTTGTGACCCGTGTTATGAGTTTTCAATGTTGACCACACACTGTGAACTTCTTTTCGTTATGGTTAGTGACATATGCCTACTTTGGTTTGTCACTATACATGGTTACCACGACGTGTCACTACATATTGAAATTTGTTGTGTTTTCTTGTTGACACGTAGTGTTCTCAGCCCATTGTTATCCCCGCTCTGACTATCTGTGACTCGTGTTGTGAGTTGTGAACGTTGACCACATGAAGTGAAACTCGTTGGTCATGGTCAGTAACATATGCATACTTTGGTTGGTCACTGTGCATGGTAGCCACACAGTGCCACTACATATTGAAGGTATTTGTACTTGGTAGTCGATAACTAGTATTCACAAACTATTATCTTCCACTCTGACCATTTGTGATTCGTGTTGTGAGTTGTCAACGTTTACCACACATAATGACATTCGATGGTCATGGCAAGTGACATATGCCTATTTTGGTTGGCCATTGTGCTTGGTACCCATACCGTGCCAGAACGTATTGAAGGTCCTTGTGCTTGCTAGTTGATACCTGGTGTTCCCAAACCATTGTTTCCCCCTCTGATCATTTGTGACTCGTACTATGAGTTGTCGACGTTGACCACAAGTAGAGGATTTCTTTGGTCAAAGGCAGTACATATGCCTACTTTGGTCGGTCATTCTGCATGGTAGCTACACCGTGCTACTACTTATTGAAGGTATTTGTCCTTGCTAGTTGAGAACTGATATTCCCAGACCATTGTTTTCCCCTCTGACCGTTTGTGACTCGTGTTATGGTTGGTGAACGTTGATCACCCATATTGAAATTCGTTGGTCATGGTCAGTGACATATGCCTAGTTTGGTTGTTTGGTGTGCATAGTAGCCACACCGCGCCACTACGTATTGAAGTTCTATGTCCTTCTAGTCAATATATAGGGTTCCCAGACCATTGTCTCTCCGTGTGACCATTTTGTGACTCGTGTTATGAGTTGTCAATGTTGACCACACATAGTGGACTTCTTCCGTCATAGTCAGTGACGTATGCATCCTTTGGTTGGTCACTGTGCACGCTAGCCACACAGTGCCACAACTTGTGAAGGTCTTTGTAATTGCTAGTTGATAACTAGTGTTCCCAACCCATTGCTTCCCCCTCAGACCATTTGTGACTCCTGTTATGGGTTGTGAACGTTGACCATCAACACTGAAATTCTTTGGTCATGATCAGTGACATAGGCCTAGTTTGGTTTGTCACTGTACATGATTACCACGCCGTGTTACTATGTATTGAATTTTTGTGCTTTCTTCTTGATGGCTAGTATTTCAAAACCGTTGTTACTCCCTCTGACTATCTGTGACTCGTGTTGTGAGCTTGTTAACATTGACCACGTGAAGTGAAACTCTTTGATCATGGTCAGTGACATATGCATACTTT
Source organism: Penium margaritaceum (assembly GCA_023375785.1). Lineage (NCBI taxonomy): Eukaryota > Viridiplantae > Streptophyta > Zygnematophyceae > Desmidiales > Peniaceae > Penium > Penium margaritaceum. The sequence goes on along the minus strand of SZWC01002769.1, from coordinate 106,683 downwards.
GGTTGGTCGCTGTGCATTGTAGTCATACTATGCCACTACGTCTTGAAGGTATTTGTACTTGCTAGTCGATAAATAGTGTTCGTAAACCATTCTCTTCCAGTCTGACCATTAGTGACTTGTGTTATGAATTGTCAAAGTTTACCACACATAGTGACATTCTTTGGTCATGTTAAGTGACATATGCCTACTTTGGTTGGTCATCGTGCATGGTATCCACACCGTGCCACAACTTATTGAAGTTCCTTGTACTTGCTAGTTGATACCTGGTGTTCCCAAACCATTGCTTCCCCCTTTGACAATTTGTGACTCGAATTATAAGTTGTCAACGTTGGCCACACACAGCGGCTTTCTTTGGTCAAAGGTAGTACATATGCCTACTTTGGTCGGCCATTGTGCATGGTAGCCACACCGTGCTACTACTGATTGAAGGTCGTTGTACTTGCTAGTTGATAACTTATTTTTCCAGACCAATGTTTCCCCCTCTGACCGTTTGTGACTCATGTTATCGTTGGTGCACGTTGATCACCCATATTGAAATTCTTGGGTCATGGTCAGTGACATATGACCAATTGGTTGTTTGGTGTGCATAGTAGCCACACCGTGCCACTACGTATTGAAGTTATTTGTCCTTATAGTAAATAGATCGGGTTCCCAACCCATTGTGTCTCCCTCTGACCATTTGTGACTCGTGTTATGAGTTGCTAATGTTGGCCACACATAGTGGACTTCTTCGGTCATTTTCAGTGACGTATGCATCCTTTGGTAGGTCACTGTGCACGCTAGTCACACTGTGCCACTACCTGTTGAAGATCTTTGTACTTGCTAGTTGATAACTAGTTTTCCCAACCCATTATTTCCCCTTCTGACCATTTGTGACTCGTGTTATGGGTTGTGAACGTTGACCACCCATATTTAAGTTCTTTTGGTCATGGTCACCTTGGTTGGTCATTGTACATGGTTACCACGCTCTGTCACTACGCATTAAAGGTCTTTGTGCTTTCTAGTTGATAGATAGTCTTCCCAAACCATTGATACTCTCCTCTGACTATTTGTGACTCGTGTTGTGAGTTGTCAACGTTGACCACATGAAGTGAAATTCTTTGGTCATGGTCAGTGACATATGCATACTTTGGTTGGTTGATTATAGCCACACTGTGCCACAACATATTGAAGGTATTTGTACTTGCTATACGATAACTATTATTCACAACCCATTATCTTCCACTCTGATCATTCGTGACTCGTGTTATGAGTTGTCAAAGTTTACCACACATAGTGACATTCTTTGGTCATGGTCAGTGACATATGCCTACTTTGGCTGGTCATCATGCATGATATGCACACCGTGCCACAACACATTGAAGGTCCTTGTGCTTGCTAGTTGATACCTGGTGTTCCCAAACCATTGTTTCCCCCTTTGAACATCTGCGACTCATTTTATGAGTTGTCAACGCTAGCAACACACAGCGGATTTCTTTCGTCAAAGGCATTACATATGCTTACTTTGATCGGTCATTGTGCATGGTAGCCACACCGTGCTACTACTGATTGAAGGACATTGTACTTACTAGTTGAGAACTGTTATGCCCAGACCATTATTTCCCCCTCTGACTGTTTGTGATTCGTGTCACAATGTTCACAAACGGTCAGAGGGGGGAAACAATGGTGTGTGAATATCAGTTCTCAACTAGAAAGTACAACGACCTTCAATCAGTAGTAGCACGGTGTGGCTATCATGCACAATGACGATCAAAGTAGACATATGTACTGCCTTTGACCATAGAAATCCGATGTGTTTGGTCAGCGTTGACAACTCATCATACGATTCACAAATGGTCAGAGGGGGAAACAATGGTTTGGGAACACCAGGTATCAACTAGCAAGCACAAGGACCTTCAATAAGTTGTGGCACGGTGTTGATGCCATGCATGATGACCAACCAGAGTAAGCATATGTCACTGACCATGACCAAAGAATGTCACCACGTGAGGTAAACTTTGACAACTCATAACACGAGTCACAAATGGTCAGAGTGGAAGATAATGGGTTGTGAATAGCAGATGACTAGCAAGTACAAACAAGCTTAATATGTAGTGGCACAGTAGGGCCACAATGCACGGAGACCAACCAAAGTATGCATATGTCACTGACCATGACCAAAGAATTTCACTTCACGTGGTCAATGTTGACAACTCACAAGAAAAGTCACAGATATTCAGAAGGGATAACAATGGTTTGGGAAGAATAGCTATCAACTAAAAAGCACAATGACCTTCAACACGTAGTGACACGGCGTGGTAACCATGTACACTGACAACCCAAAGTAGGCATATGTCACTAACCATGACCAAAAGAAATTCACTGTGTGTAGTCAACGTTGAAAACGTTCCCAACCCAACAATGGGTTGGGAACACCAGTTATCAACTAGCAAGTACAATGACCTTCAACAAGTAGTGGAACGGTGTGGCTAGCGTGCACAGTGACCAACCAAAGGATGCATACGTCACTGCCTAAGACCAAAGAAGTCCACTATGTGTGGCCAACATTGACAACTCATAACACGAGTCATAAATGGTCAGAGGGAGAGACAATGGTTTGGGAACCCTATGTATTGACTAGAAAGGACAAAGAACTTCAATACGTAGTGGCACGGTGTGGCTACTATGCACACCAAACAACCAAACTAGGCATATGTCACTGACCATGACCAAAGAATTTCAATATGGGTGGTCAACGTTCACCAACCATAACAGGACTCACAGACGGTCAGAGGGTAAAACAATGGGCTGGTAATATCAGTTATCAAATAGCGAGTACAACGACCTTCAATCAGTAGTAGCACGGTGTGGCTACGATGCATAATGACCAACTAAAATAGGCATATGTACTGCCTTTGACCAAAGAAATCCGTAGTGTGTGGTCAACACTGACAACTCATAACTCGAGTCACAAATGGTCAGAGGGGGAAATTATGCTTTGGGAAAACTAGGTACCAAATAGCAAGCATACGGACCTTCAATACGTTGTGTCACGGTGTGGACACCATGTACGATGACCAACCAAAGTAGGCATATATTACTGACCATGACCAAAGAAAGTCACTATGTGTGGTAAACTTTGACAACTCATAACACGAGTCACGAATGGGTAGAGTGGAAGATAATGGTCCGTGAATTCTTGTTATTGACTAGCAAGTACAAATACCTTCAATATGTAGTGGCACAGTGTGGCTACCATAGACAGTGACCAACCAAAGTATGCATATGTCACTGACCATGACCAACGAATTACACTTCATGTGGTCAACGTTGACAACTTACTACAGGAGTCACAGATAGTGAGAGGGGGGTAGCAATGGTTTGGGAACACTAGCCATAAACTAGAAAGCACAAATACCTTCAATATGTAGTGACACGGCGTGGTAACCATGTACAGTGACAAACCAAAGTAGGCATATGTCACTATATATGACCAAAAGAATTTCAAAGTGTGTGGTCAACGTTGAAAACTCTTAACACGAGTCACAAACGGTCAGAGGGGAAAACAATGGGTTGGGAACATTAGTTATCAACTAGCAAGTGCAAAGACCTTCAACAAGTAGTGGCACGGTGTGGCTTGCGTGCACAGTGACCAACCAAAGGATGCATACATCACTGACTATGATTGAAGAAGTCCACTATGTGTGGTCAACATTGACAACTCATAACACGAGTTACAAATGGTCAGAGGCAGAGACAATGGTTTGGGAACCCTATGTATCAACTAGAAAGGACAAAGAAATTGAATACGTCGTGGCACGGTATGGCTACTATGCACACCAAACAACCAAACTAGGCATATGTCACTGACCATGACCAAATAATTTCAATATGGGTGGTCAACGTTCACCAATCATAACATGAGTCACAAAGCGTCAGAGGGGGAAACAATGGTCTGGAAAAAACCAGTTCTCAACTAGCAAGTACAACGACCTTCAATCAGAAGTAGCCCGGTGTGGCAACCATGCACAATGACCGAACAAAGTAGGCATATGTACTGCCTTTGACCAAAGAAATCTTATGAGTGTGGTAAACATTGACAACCCATAATACGAGTCCCACATGGTCAAAGGGGGAAACAATGGTTTTGGAACACCAGGTATCAACTAGGAAGCACAAGGACCTTTAATAAGTTGTGGCACGGTGTGGATAACATGCAGGATGACCAACCAAAGTAGGCATATGTCACTGACCATGACCAAAGAATGTCACTATGTGTGGTAAACGTTGACAACTGATAACACGAGTCACAAATGGTCAGAGTGGAAGACAAGTTTTTGTGAATACTAGTTATGGACTAGCAAGTACAAATACCTTCAACATATAGTGGCACAGTGTGGCTACCATGCACAGCGACCAACCAAACTATGCGTATGTCCCTGACCATGACCAAAGCATTTCACTTCATGTGGTCAACGTTGACAGCTCACGACATGAGACAAACATAGTCAGAGGGGGGATGACAATGGTTTGGGTAGACTATCTATCAACTAGAAAGCACAAAGACCTTCAATACGTAGTGACACGACGTGGTAACCATGCACATTGACATACCAAACTAGGCATATGTCACTGAGCATGACCAAGGAATTTCAGTATGGGTGGTCAACGTTCACAACCCATACCACGAGACACAAATGGTCAGAGGGGGAAACAATGGGTTGGGAACACTAGTTATCAACTAGCAAGTACAAAGACCTTCAACAAGTAGTGGCACGGTGGGGCTAGCGTGCACAGTGACCAACCAAAGGATGCATAACTCACTCACTATGACCGAAGGAGTCCACTATGTGTGGTCAACATTGAAAACTCATAACACGAGTCAAAAATGGTCAGAGGGAGAGACAATGGTTTGGGAACCCTCTGTATTGACTATAACGGACAAATAACTTCAATACGTAGTGGCACGGTGTGGCTACTATGCACACCAAACAACCAAACTAGGCATATGTCACTGATCATGACCAAAGAATTTGAACATGGGTGGTCAATGTTTACCAACCATAACAAGAGTTACAAATCATCAGAAGGGGAAACAATGGTCTGGGAAAATCAGTTATCAAATAGCAAGTACAACAACCTTCAATCGGTAGTAGCACACTGTGGCTATCATGCACAATGACCGACCAAAGTAGGCATATGTACTCCCTTTGACCAACAAAATCCGCTGTTTGTGGTCAACGCTGACAGCTCATAATACAAGTTACAAATGGTCAGAAGGGGAAACAATGGCTTGGGAACATCAGGTATCAACTAGCAAGCACAAGGACCTTCAATAAATTATGGCACGGTGTGGATACCATGCACACTGATCAGCCAAAGTAGGCATATGTCACTGACCATGACCAACGAATGTGAATATGTGTGGTTAACTTTCACAACACATAACACGAGTCACAAGTGGTCAGAGTGGAAGACAATGGTTTGTAAATACTAGTTATTGACTAGCAAGTACAAATACCTTCCATATGTAGTGTCACAGTGTGGCTGTAATGCATAGTGACCATGGTAGCCACTATGGGGATTTATTTGGTCAAAGGCAGTACATATGCCTACTTTGGTCGGTCATTGTCCATGGTAGCCACACCATGCTACTATTGATTGAATGTCATTGTACTTACTAGTTGATAATTGATATTCTTAGACCATTGTTTCCCTGTCATGCATGTTCTTGCCGCTGCTTCGCGGAAGGGGCCACTCCACGGAGATAGAACATGGGCGAGATTAGAACCGCGCATGGAACACTGGCTCTCGTGGAAGCGGTTGAGCGTGGGATGGCGCGGAACCCCGTGGCGGTGAAGAGAAGGCGGGAAGCAGCGGCGAGAAGATCTGTAGTGATAAGGGAACAATGAACGAGCCGCGGGGAAGCATGCACTCACTGAGACAGGGGCAGGCAGGTTAGCGGACAAACGGGAGATAGAACGAGCAACAGCCAATCAGCATGAAGAACTGTCGCATCAATCACGGAGGAATCACTGGAGACGCACCGCGGGACATGAAGATACAAAGAAGGACACAAAGACCACGTGCACAAGCCGCAGATGAAGAAGATAATCAGTAGAGGATGTGTTGTGTGAGGTTGAGGACGAGACCCGCAGTGTGTAGCCGCACGGCGTGGAGTCCAAGCACGAAGAAGAGGAAAGGGATGAGACCCATGGCGTGCAGACACCGTGTGGAGTGCCAAATAGATAATAACCTAGGTAGCAATAGCACAAGTGTGGCTCCGTCTTGCTTGCTTTCTTGAGCAATACTCCGCATTCCATGTAATCCGCCCAGTTCATCAAAGACATTTATTCGCTCTCATCCGTACTTTCAGTCCACCGCCCCATTGCCTCCCATTGCTTGCGGTATCCGGTCTGTGGTCTGTGGGACTAAGTGTGTGAAGAACCGACAGGCCGGGTGAAGTGAGCTGCCGGCGGTGCCCGTGTTTGTGCACGTCCGTGGAACGAGGATTCCGCAGAAAGGAGCCGGACGCCACGAGGTGGCGGGCTCACGTGTGGCGACAAAGGGACCGCGAAGTGTCACTCATCAGTGAGCTTCATGCATAGAGGTGTGGACCTGCAGTCCGCGGAGCTGTCAAGCAACTTAGAATGATTGTTAGTGTTCCGCTAGATACGTGGTGAAAGTGCACGGTCCACGCACGGCGTGGAGTAAGGTGTGCGTGGAGAGAATCAAGGACACGGCAAACTTGGGAGTATCAGTGTCATGGTGCGGTGAGCGTGGAGGGTTCATTGCTCTTTGTTTAGCGGGAATGCACGTAACCTTCAGATCACTCATTGATGTTGGCAGCAAGCTCTGTATATCAAGATTGCAGTCAATGACAGTAGCAGTCATCAGTGCGGTGCTTCTTGCCGCGCCAAGCCACCACCTACGTAAGCAGCCGGGACTCCTCACCTGTGCTGTCCTGCACCCTTGTTAGCTCCTCACCCGGCGCTGATCTGCTGGTCCAACACCGTCGGGTGAACGACTGGCTGGAGCAATTGCACTAGTGCTGCATCATGGACACTCTGGGCGAGCGTCTGGAGGTGGAGACAATCTCTGACAATGGCAGCTGCGGATCTAGCCAGTCAGAGCATGAGTCGGAGAGACAAGAGGCCATGGTTACTGCACCATCGTGGTTTTTCGATCTACCACCATCATTGGAGGAGCACTTCACTGGTGGGGGGCTCGAAGCCTATCTCCAATTGTTCTACCGGCGTCGTGGCGGGTAGCAACCGTTGGTGGATGGCAGTACAACAGCGCAGCACGCACCTCCACCAGTGCATCCGCAAACTCTACTACAGAACCCGGAGTAATCAGGGACCTTCGGGATCCCAGTGGTAGAGGACCAGCAGTCAACGATGAACCTCCAGTAGAAGAGATCACCGGCTTTGGCGCTTGGGATGCCCCTCGACTCGAACCTGCTGCAGCAGCTGGCAGGGACGGTTCCGGAGGGTATATTAGCGGGATCACCTGTGACTAGACAGCAGCAGCAGCAGCAGATGGTCCCACCAGCACTCCACCCAGGAGACAGGCAGCTGGGGATGTCGTTGCCCCCACAAACACCAGGATCCGCGCAGTTACCGATGAATCAGCTTCCAGCAAATCAGCCTTCCCCGCCTGCGGGAGCAACGGCACTGGAACCCGCCGCACAGTCCTAGACAACAAGATTGCCACAGCCACCAATGCACTTGCTGCAGCAGCCTCTGGGAGTCGGACAGGCAAGGATGTCGCTGCAGTTCTCCGCGGGAGGAACACCCCAAGCACCGCCGCTAATGCCACATCCACCACTAATGATGTAGAGCCACCCGCACCTGCCACCACAGCAGACACATGTGGCTCAATACTCTACGAGGGCAATGGTAGCGCTGGCTGCAAATATGGGACCAGCGGTTCAATTCCAATCCGCGGCTACGATTCCTTCCTACCAGGCGTACAGGGTACCCCAGGCAATGGCACCATCGGCACACGGGACCCAGGTCCGGCCCCCTGGGATGGCATTCTTCTCCACACCTTACACTAATACTGCACCAGCACCTTCTTCTTGGTACATGCTTCTCCCACCCATGCAGCCAAGTCATCCCATGCCCGCGGGGCAGCCTCAGATGCCTATCCCTCCAACTAGATACTGTGCAGCCCCATCTGTGACCCTTCCCCTGCCACCTGTTGTGACTGCGTTGACGACTAATTGCAGCACCGTCCCGTAGCTACAACACATCTGTTCCAAGCCAGCAAATTTTCCGCGGCTGGACTCTTTCAAGGGTGCCCCGGAGAAGGACCCCTGGGTCTGGCTCAAGCAAATCACTCTCTACACTAGCATTGACCGTATTCCACCTTACCTCTGCCTTGCCACTACGGAACTTCACCTCTGGGGAGCAACAGCTGATTGGTACAACGCACGCGCACATTTCCCATCTTTTGAGGAATTTTGCAACGCCCTCGTGGAGTGCTTCAAGGATTTGACGAAGGAAGAAGCCCTGCGGAAGATGGAGAAGGAGGTCATGCGCAAGGATGAGGACATTTGCAAGTTCTTGGACCAATTCCTGACCTGGGCCTCCGTGACCAAGAATCCACAAGGGGAAGGCCTACCGTTGTGGATTCTCTTGCAGAACCTCATCTGCGCACTCTCGGATGAGATCAACAGTCACATGATCGCCGACCGCTACCATTCCCTCCGAGACGCGGTGCAAGATGCCACGGCTATCTTCACCAGACAACGGTCCACCCGACAGCACCAATGCAGCGAGACCCATGCACCCTCCTCCTCACATGTCCCGCCTCAGCAGCAGCAGAAGCCAAAAGCTTGCTTTAGTTGCCAGAGCCTGGAACACATTGCCCGGGATTGTCCTCGTAAGCGACAGGCAGCTCCGCGCCCTGACCCAGTGTCCCAGGATCCTATGGTTCAGTAGTGGCACCAATACTACAACCAGACGTGGCCAGGCCAGCAGCAGCCACAGCCACAATAGCAGCAGCCGCAGCAACCGCATCTACCTCCTCCTAGCCAAGCCTAAGTGGGACAAGGGCTCCTCCCAAATCCCCAACCAGCTGCGGATGCCATCACCGACGCACACAACATAAAATTAGGACTACCTATGGCTCAGAACAAGACTACAAAAGTACCCCGACCTTCAATCAGTAGTAGCACGGTGTGGCTACCATGCACAATGCCCGATCAAAGTAGGCATATGTACTACCTTCGAGCAAAGAAATCCGCTGTGTGTGGTCAACATTGACAACTTATATTACGAGTCACAGATGGTCATAGGGGGAAACAATGGTTTGGGAACACCAGGTTTCAACTAGCAAGCACAACGACCTTCAATGAGTTATGGCAAGGTTTGGATACCATGCACGATGACCAACCAAAGTAGGCACATGTCACTGACCATGACAGAATAATGTCACTGTGTGTTGTAAACTTTTAAAACTCATAACACACGTCACAAATGGTCAGAGTGGAAGAAGATGGTTTGAGAATACTAGTTATCGACTAGCAAGTACAAATACCTTCAATATGTAGTGGCACAGGGTGGCTACAATGCAGAGTGACCAACCAAAGTATGCATATGTCACTGACCATGACCAAAGAATTTCACTTCATGTGGTCAACATTCACAACTCACAACACGAGTCACACATAGTCAGAGGGGGTAACAATGGTTTGGAAAGACTTGCTATCAAGTAGAAAGCACAAAGGCCTTCACTGCATAGCGACACAACGTGATAACCATGTATAGTGACAAACCAAACTAGGTATATTTCACTGATCAGGGCCAGATAATTTCAATATGGGTGGTCAACGTTCACAACCCATAACACGAGTCACAAATGGTCAGAGGGGGAAGTAATGGATTGGGAACACTAGTTATCGACTTGCAAATATGAAGACCTTCAACAAGTGGTGGCACATTGTGGCTGGTGTACACAATGACCAACCAAAGCATGTATACGCCAATGACTATTACCGAAAAAGTCCACTATGTGTGGTCAACATTGACAACTCATAACACAAGTCACAAATGGTCAGTGCGAGAGACAATTGTTTCGGAACCCTATGTATTGACTAGAAAGGACAAAGCACTTCAATACGTAGTGGCTTGGTGTGGCTACTATGCACACCAAACAACCAAACTAGGCATATGTCACTGACCATGGACAAATAATTTCAATAAAGATGGTCAACGTTCACGAATCATGACACGAGTCATAAACGGTCAAAGGGGGAAACAATGGTCTGAAAATATCAGTTATCAACTAGCACGTACAACAACATTCAATCAGTAGTAGCACGGTGTGGCGACCATGCACAATGACCCACCAAAGTAGGCATATGTACTGCCTTTGACCAAAGAAATCAGCTGTGTGTGGTCAACGTTGACAACTCATAGTACGAGTCACAAATGGTCAGAGGGGGAAACAATGGCCTGGGATCACCAGGTATCAACTAGCAAGTACAAGGACCTTCAATACGTTGTGGCACGGTGTGGATACCATGCACGATGACCAACAAAAGCAGGCACATGTCACTAACCACAATGAAAGAATATCACTATGTGTGGTAAACTTTGACAACTCACACCACGAGGCACAAATAGTCATAGTGGAAGATAATGGTTTGTGAATACTAGTTCTTGACTTGCAAGTAAAAGTACCTTCAATATGTAGTGGCACAGTGTGGCTACCATGCACAGGGACTAACCAAGGTATGCATATGTCACTGACCATGAGCAACAAATTTCACTTCATGTGGTCAACGTTGACAACTCACAACCCGAGTCACATATAGTCAGAGGGGGGTAACAATGGTTTGGGATCACTATCTATCAACTAGAAAGCACAAATACCTTCAATACGTAGTGACACGACGTGGTAACCATGTAAAGTGACAAACCAAAGTAGACATATGTTACTAACCATAACCAAACAAATTTCGCAGTGTGTGATCAACATTAAGAACTCATATCACGAGTTACAAATGGTCTGAGGGGGAAACACTGAGTTAGGAACACTAGTTATCAACTAGCAAGTACGAAGACCTTTAACAAGTAGTGGCACGGTGTGGCTAGCATGCACATTGACCAACGAACGGATGCATACGTCACGGACTATGGCCGATGAAGTCCACTATGTGTGGTCAACATTGACAACTCATAACACAAGTGACAAATGGTCAGAGGGAGAGACAATGGGTCGGGAACCCTATGTATCAACTATACATGACAAATCACTTCAGTGCGCAATTGCACAGTGTGGCTAGTATGCACACCAAACAACAAAACTAGGCATATGTCACTGACCATGACCAAATGATTTCAATATGGGTGGTAAACGTTCACCAACCATAACACGAGTCACAAGCAGTAACAGGAGGAAATAATGGCCTGGTAATATCAGTTCTCAGCTAGCAAGTACAAGGACCTTCAATCCGTAATAGCACAGTGTGGCTACCATGCACAAAGACCGACCGAAGGAGGCATATATACTGCCTTTGACCAAAGAAATCCGCTGTGTGTGGTCAACGTTGACAACTCATAATACGAGTCAGAAATGGTCAGTGGGGGAAACAATGGTTTGGGAACACCAGGTATCAACTAGCAAGCACAGGGACCTTCAATATGTTGTGGCACGGTGTGGATACCATGCACGATGACCAGCCAAAGTAGGCATATATCACTGACCATCACCGAATAATGTCACTAGGTGTGGTAAACGTTGACAACTCATAACACGAGTCATATATGGTCAGAGTGGAAGATAATGGTTTGTGAATACTAGATATTAACTAGCAAGTACATATACGTACCTTCAATATGTAGTGGCACATTGTGGCTACAATGCATAGCAACCAACCAAAGCATGGATATGTCACTGACCATGACCAAAGAATTTCACTTCATGTCGTCAACGTTAACAACTCACAACACAAGTCACAGATAGCCAGAGGGGGGGTAATAATGGTCTGGGAAGACTAGCTATCAACTAGAAAGAACAAAGACCTTCAATACGTAGTAATACAGCGTGGTAACCATGTACAGTGACAAACCAAACTAGGCATATGTCACTGACCATGACCAAAGAATTTCAATGTGACTGGTCAACGTTCACAACCCATAACACGAGTCAAAAATGGTCAGAGGGGGGAACTATGGGTTGGGAACACTAGTTATCAACTTGCAAGTACAAAGACTGTCAACAAGAAGTGGCACCGGGTGGCTAACGGGCACAGTGACCAACCAAAGGATGCATGCGTCACTGAATATGACCAAAGATGTCAAGTATGTGTGGTCAACATTGACAACTCATAACACCAGTCACAACTGGTCAGAGGGAAAGACAATGGTTTGAGAACCCTTTCTAGACTAGAAAGGACAAAGAACTTCAATACGTGGTGGCACGCTGTGACTACTATGCACACCAAAGAACCAAACTAGGCATATGTCACTGACCATGACCAGAGAATTTCAATATGGGTGGTCAACGTTCACCAACCACAACACGAGTCACAAATGCCCAGATGGGTAAAGAATGGTCTGGGAATATAAGTTCTCAGAAAGCAAGTACAACGACCTTCAATCAGTAGTAGCACGGTGTGGCAACCATGCGCAATGACCGACTCAAGTATGCATATGTAACGCCTTTGACCAAATAAATCCACTGTGTGTGGTCAACGCTGACAACTCATAATGCGATTCACAAATGTTCAGAGAGGAAAACAATGGTTTTGGAACACCAGGTATCAACTAGAAAGCACAATTACATTCAACAAGTTGTGGAACGGTGTGGATACCATGCACGATGACCAACCAAAGTAGGCATATGTCACTGATCATGACCAAATAATGTCACTATGTGTGGTAAGCTTCGACAAATCATAACACGAGTCACAAATTGTCAGAATGGAAGATAATGGTTTGTGAATACTAGTTATCAACTAGCAAGTACAAAAACATTCAATATGTAGTGGCGCAGTGTGGCTACAAAGCACAGTGACGAACCAAAGTATGCATATGTCACTTACCATGGCCAAAGAATTTCACTTCATGTGGTCAATGTTGACAACTCGAAACACGAGTTGCAGATTGTCGAAGGGGGTAACAATGACTTGGGAATACTAGCTCTCAACTAGAAAGCACAGTATGACCAACCAACATATGTGCCATACTGTGCCACTGCATATCGAAGGTATTTGTACTTACTAGTCAATAACTAGTATTCACATACCATTGTCTTCCACTCTGACCATTTGTGACTCGTTTTATGAGTTGTCAACTTTTGCCACAGATAGTGACATTCTTTGGTCGTGGTCAGTGACACATGCCTACTTTGGTTGGTCATCATGCATGGTATCCACAACGTGCCACAACGTGTTGAAGGTCCTTGTGTTTGCTAGTTGATAACTGGTGTTTCCAAACCATTGTTTCCTCCACTGGTCATTTCTGACTCGTGTTATGCGTTGTGAATGTTGACCAAATATAGTGGACTTTTTTGGTCATAGTCAGTGACATATGCATCCTTTGATTGGTCACTGGGCACGCTAGCCACCCCGTGCAACTGCTTCTTAAAGGTGTTTGTACTTGCTAGTTGATAACTAGTGTTCCCAACCCATTGTTTCCACCTCTGACCATTTGTGACTTGTGTTATGATATTTCAACATTGACCACACACTGTTAAATTCTTTTGGTCATGATCGGTGCCATATGCGTACTTTGGTTGGTCATTGCAAATGGTTACCACGCCGTGTCACTACGTATTGAAGGTTTTTGTGCTTTGTAGTTGATAGCTAGTCTTCCCAACCCGTTTTTATCCCCTCTGACTATCTGTGACTCGTGTTGTGAGTTGTCAACGTTGACCACATGAAGTGAACTTCTTTGGTCATGGTCAGTGACATATGCATACCTTGGTTGGTCACTGTGCATTGTAGCCACACTGTGCCACTACATCTTGAAGATATTTGTACTTGCTAGTCGATAGCTATTACTCACAAACCATTATCTTCAACTCTGACCATTTGTGACTCGTGTTATGAGTTGTCAGAGTTTACCATACATAGTGACATTCTTTGGTCATGGTCAATGAAATATGCCTACTTTGGTTGGTCATCGTGCATGGTATCCACACCGTGCCACCACTCATTGAAGGTCCTTGTGCTTGCTGGTTGATACATGGTATTCCCAACCCATTGTTCCCCCCTCTGACCATTTGTGACTCGTATTATGAGCTGTCAGCGTTCACCACACACAGCGGATTTCTTTGGTCAAAGGCAATACATATGTCTACTTTGGTTGGTCGTTGTGCACGGTAGCCAGACCGTGCTACTACTGATTGAAGGTCGTTGTACATGCTAGTTCAGAACTGATATTCCCAGACCATTGTTTCCCCCTCTTGCCATTTTTGACTTGTGCTATGGTTGGTGAATGTTGACCACCCATGCTGAAATTCTTTGGTCATGGTCAGTGACATATGCCTAGTTAGGTTGTTTGGTGTACATAGTAGCCACACCGTGCCACTATGCATTGAAGTTCTTTGTCCTTTCTAGTCAATACATAGGGTTCCCAAACCATTGTCTCTTCCTCTGACCATTTGTGACTCATGTTATGAGTTGTCAATGTTGACCACACATAGTGGACTTCTTCGGTCATAGTCAGTGACGTACGCATCCTTTGGGTGGTCACTGTGCACGCTAGCCATGCGGTACCACTACTAGTTAAAGGTGTTTGTACTTGCTAGTTGATTGCTAGTGTCCCCCACCAATTGTTTCCCCCTCTGACCATTTGTGTCTCGTATTATGAGTTTTCAACGTTGACCACACACTGTGAAGTTCTTTTGGTCATGGTTAGTGACATATGCCTACTTTGGTTTGTCACTGTATGCGGTTACCACGCCGTGTCACTACGTATTGAAGGTCTTTGTGCTTTCTAGGTAATATCTAGTCTTCCCAGACCATTGTTACCCCCTCTCACAATCTGTGACCCGTGTTGTGAGCTGTCAACATTGACCACATGAAGAAAATTTCTTTGGTCATGGTCAGTGACATATGCATACTTTGGTTGGTCACTGTGCGTTGTAGCCACACTGTTGCACTACATATGGAAGGTATTTGTACGTGCTAGTCGATGACTAGTATACACAAACCAATATCTTCCACTCTGACCATTTGTGACTCGTGTTATGAGTTGTCAAGGTTTACCACGCATTGTGACATTCTTTGGTCATGGTCAGTGACATATGCATACTTTGGTTGGTCATCGTGCATTGTATCCACATCGTGCCACAACTTATTGAAGGTCCTTGTACTTGCTAGTTGATACCTGGTGTTCCCAAACCATTGTTTCCCCCTCTGTCCATTTGTGGCTCGTATTATGAGCTGTCAGCGTTGACCACACACAGCGGATTTCTTTGGTCAAACGCAATACATATACATACTTTGGTCGGTCATTGTGCATGGTAGCCAAACCATGCTAGTATTGATTGAAGGTCGTTGTACTTGCTAGTTGAGAACTGGCATTCCCAGACCATTGGTTCCCCCTCTAACCATTTGTGACTTGTGTTATGGTTGGTGAACGTTGACAACCCATATTGAAATTCTCTTGTCATGGGCAGTGACATATGCCTAGTTTGGTTACTTGGTGTGCATAGTAGCCACATTGTGCCACTACGTATAGAAGTTCTTTGTCCTTTATAGTCAATACATATGGTTCCTAAACCATTGTCTCTCCCTATGATCATTTGTGACTTGTGTTATGAGTTGTCAATGTTGACCACACATAGTGGACTTCTTCGCTCATAATCAGTGACGTATGCATCCTTTGGCTGGTCACTGTGCATGCTAGCCACACCGTGCCACTACTTGTTGAAGGTATTTGTACCTGCTAGTTGATAACTAGTATTTCCAACCCATTATTTCCCCCTCTGACCATTTGTGACTCGTGTTATGAGTTTTCAACATTGACCACACACTGTGAACGTCTTTTGGTCATGGTTAGTGACATATGCCTACTTTTGTTTGTCATCGTACATGGTTACCACGCCATGTCACCACATATTGAAGGTCTTTGCGCTGTCTAGTCAATAGCTAGTCTTCCCAAACCATTGTTTCCCCCCTCTGACTATCTGTTACTCGTGTTGTGAGTTGTCAACATTGACCACATGAAGTGAAACTCTTTCGTCATGGTCAGTGACATATGCATACTTTGGTTGGTCACTGTGCATTGTAGCAACACTGTGCCACTACATATTGAAGGTATTTGTACTTGCTAGTGGATAACTAGTATTCACAAACCATTATCTTCCACTCTGACCATTTGTGACTCGTGTTATGAGTTGTCAAAGTTTACCATACATAGTGACATTCTTTGGTCATGGTCAGTGACATATGCCTACTTTGGTTGGTCATCGTGCATGGAATCCACACCGTGCCACAACGTATTGAAGGTCTTTGTGCTTGCTAATTGATGCCTGGTGTTCCCGACCCATTTTTTCCCCCTGTGACCATTTGTGACTCGTATTATGAGTTGTCAACATTGACCACACAGAGCGGATTTCTTTTGTCAAAGGCAGTACATGTGCCTGATTTGGTCGGTCATTGTGCATGGTAGCCACACCGTGCCAGTACTGATTGATGGTTGTTGTACTTGATAGTTGAGAACTGATATTCCCAGACCATTGTTTCCCCCTCTGACCGTTTGTGACTCGTGTTATGGTTTGTGAACGTTGACCACCCATATTGAAATTCTATGGTCATGGCCAGTGACATCTGCATGGTTTGGTTGTTTGGTGTGCAACGTAGCCACACCGTGCCATTACGTATTAAAGTTCCTTGTCCTTTCTAGTCAATACATAGGGTTACCAAACCATTCTCTCTCCCTTTGACCATTTGTGACTCGTGTTATGAGTTGTCAATGTTGACCACGCGTTGTGGACTTCTTCGGTCATAGTCAGTGACATATGCATCCTTTGGTTGGTCACTATGCACGCTAGCCATACCGTGCCACTTTTTGTTGAAGGTCTTTGTACTTGCTAGTTGATAGCCAATGTTCGCAATTCATTGTTTCCTTCTCTGACCATTTGTGACTCGTGTTATGCTTAGTTAAACTCTATAAGCACTAAGCAGAATCTAACTCTATAAGCACTAAGCCAACACACATGGTATTCATATGATGTCCAAATGACATTCTAAGGGTTCCTATGGGTAAAGGGCATATAACAAAGGGGGTCTAAGATTATAGGGTAGTTTTCAAAAGTATGAATGATAACAAAGTTAGTTTAATCATAGAAATTTGACACAGACAGAATTTCACATTTTGCAACTTCCAGCTTGAATAACCTCTCTACCATTGCTTTGACTGACCAGCCGTAAGGAGGAAAGTTCACTATACACAGTGAAACTCTTTCTATGATATTCAGTGACACAAGCATACTTTGGTTGGTCATTGTGCATGGTAGCCACACCGTGCCACCACTTATCGAAGGTCTTTGTACTTGCTAGTTGATACCGAGTATTCCCAAACCCTTGTTTCTCCCTCTGCCCATTTTTGACTTGTATTATGAGTTCTGAACGTTGACCACACACACTAAACGTGTTTGGTCATGAGCAGTGATGTATGCCTACTTGGATAGGTCATTGTGTACGGTAGCCACACCGTGCCAGTACATACAACAAATCTTTGTACTTGCTAGAAGATACATAGTGCTTTGAAACCATGTTTCTCCCCTCTGACCATTTGTGACTTATGTTATGGGTTGTGAGCGTTGACCACCCATATTGAAGTTCTTTGGTCATGGTTAGTGACATATGCCTAGTTTGGTTTGTCACTGTACGTGGTTACCACGCCGTGTCACTCCGTATTGAAAGTCTTTGTGCTTTCCAGTTGATAGCTAGTGTTCCCGAACCATTGTTATCCCCCTTTGACTATCAGTGACTCGTGTTGTGAGTTATCAGTGCTGACCACATGAAGTGAAATTCGTTGGTCATGGTCAGTGACATATGCATACTTTGGTTGTTCACTGTGCATGGTAGCCACGCTGTGCCACTACATATTGAAGGTATTTGTGCTTGCTAGTCAGTAACTAGTATTCACAAACCATTATCTTCCACCCTGACCATTAGTGACTCGTGTTATGATTTGTCAAAGTTTACCACACTAAGTGACATTATTTGGTCATGGTTAGTGACATATGCCTACTTTGGTTGGTCATCGTGCATGGTATCCACACCATGATACAGCTTATTGAAGGTCCTTGTGCTTGCTAGTTGATACCTAGTGTTCCCAAACCATTGTCTCCCCCTCTGACCATTTGTGACTCCTATTATGAGTTGTCAACGCTGACCACACACATCGGATTTCTTTGGTCAAATGTTTTACATATGCCTACTTTGGTCGGTCATTGTGCGTGGTAGCCACACCGTACTTTTACTGATTGAAAATAGCTCTAATTGCTAGTTGAGAAATGATATTCACAGACCATTGTTTCCCCATCTGACCGTTTGTGACTCGTGTTATGGTTGGTGACTATTGACCACCCATATTGAATTTTTTCTTCATTATGGTCAGTGACATATGCCTAGTTTGGTTGTTTGATGTGCATAGTAGCCACAGCGTGCCACTACGTATTGAAGTTCTTTGTCCTTTCTAGTCAATACATAGGGTTCCCGAACCATTGTCTCTCCCTCTGACCATTTGTGACTCGTGTTATGAGTTTTCAACGTTGTCCACTGTGACATTTGTTTGGTCATGGTCAGTGACATATGCCTACTTTGGTTTGTCACTGTACATGGTTACCACGCTGAGTCACTGCATATTGAGGGTATTTGTGCTTTCTAGTCAATAGCTAGTGTTCCCAAACTAATTTTATCCCCGTTTGACTATCTGTGACTCGTGTTGTGAGTTTTCAACGCAGACCACATGAAGTGAAATTCGTTGGTCATGGTCAGTGACATATGCATACTTTGGTTGGTCACTGTGCATGGTAGCCACGCTGAGCCACTACATATTGAATGTATTTTTACTTGCTACTCGATTACTGGTATTCACAAACCATTGTCTTCCACTCTGACCATTTGTGACTCGTGTTACAAGCTGTCAAAGTTTACCACACCCAGTGACATTATTTGGTCATGGTCAGTGACATATGCCTACTTTGGTTGGTCATCGTGCATGGTATGCACATCGTGCCACAACTCATTGAAGATCCTTGTGCTTGCTAGTTGATACCTGGTGTTCCCAAACCATTGTCTCCCCCTCTAACCATTTGTGACTCCTATTATGAGTTGTCAACGATGACCACACACAGCGGGTTCCTTTGGTCAAAGGTAGTACATATGCCTACTTTGGTCGGTCATTGTGCATGGAAGCCACACCGTGCTTATATTGATTGAAGGTTGCTGTACTTGCTAGTTGAGAACTGATATTCACAAACAATTGCTTCCCCCTCTTACCATTTGTGACTCGTGTTATGGTTGGTGAATGTTGACCTCCCATATTGAAATTCTGTCATCATGGTCGGTGACATATGCCAGTTTGGTTTTTTGGTGTGCATAGTAGCCATACCGTGCCACTATGGATTGAAGTTCTTTGTCCTTTCTAGTTAATACATAGGGTTCCCAAACCACTGTCTCTCCCTCTGACCATTTGTGACTCGTGTTATTAGTTGTCAATGTTGACCATACATAGTGGACTTCTTCGGTCATAGTCAGTTACGTGTCCATCCTTTGGTTGGTCACCGTGCACGCTAGCCAGACCGTGCCACTACTTGCTTAACATCTTTCTTCTTGCTAGTTGATAACTAGTGTTTCCAACCCATGGTTGACCCCACTGAACAGTTGTGACTTGTGTTTTGGGTTTACAACGTTTACCACACACGGTGAAACATGTTTGGTCATGGTTTATCACATATGCCTACTTTGGTTTGTCATTGTACATGGCTACCACGCCGTGTCATTACGTATCGAAGGTCTTTGTGCTTTCTTGTTGACAGCTAGTGTTCCCAAACCATTGTTAGACCCCTCTGAGTATATGTGACTCGTGTTGTGAGTTGTAAATGTTCACCACATGAAGTGAAATTCTTTGGTCATGGTCAGTGACATATGCATACTATGGTTGGTCATTGTGCATTATAGCCACCATGTGCCATTACATATTGAAGGTATTTGTACTTGCTAGCCGATAACTAGTATTCACAAACCATTATCTTCCACCCTCACCATTTGTCACGCGTGTTATGAGTTGTCAAAGTTTACCACACTTAGTGAAATTATTTGGTCATGGTCAGTGTCATATGCCTACTTTGGTTGGTCATCGTGCATGGTATCCACACCGTGCCACAATGTATTGAAGCTCCTTGTGCTTGCTATTTGAAACTTGGTGTTCCCAAACCATTGTTTCCCCCATTGACCATTTGTGACTCCTATTATGAGTTGTCAACGTTGACCACATACAGCGGATTTCTTTGGTCAAAGGGAGTACATATGCCTACTTTGGTCGGTCATTGTGCATGATAGCCACACCGTGCTACTAATGACTGAAAGTCGTTGTACTTGCTAGTTGGTATCTAGTATTCCCAAACCATTGTATCCCCCTCTGACAGTTCGTGATCCAAATCATGGGTTGTCAACGTTGACCACACATGGTAAGATTATTTCGTCATGGTAAGTGGCACATGCCTAATCTGGTTGGTCATTGTGCATGGTAGCCACACCGTTCCACTACTTGTTGAAACTCTTTGTACTTGCTAGTCAATAAATAGCGAAATAGTTCTCCCTTTGCCACCAGGTCCGTTTTTGTTGATTTGTTCCGCGTAGGTGCCTTCACTGGAATACTCCCTCCAAACCCCCTAGAGGGATGTTCCGTGGATGACCTGGAGGACAGATTTGCGACCGCATTATGACACCCCCCCTCCCCCCCCCCCCCCCCCCCCCCCCCCCCCCCCCCCCCCGCGGCTTTGGCTCGAAGGTAGAGTTGAGGTATCACACCACGGCCGCCCCCGCCCCCCCAGGTTGCCAGCCTATTTTCTATTGCGCGTACGAGGATTCAAACCCAGGACCTACCGCTCCAGAATCTAACCCCATAAGCACTAAGCCAACTGACATGGTATTCATATGATGTCCAAATGACATTATAAGGGTTCCTATGGGTAAAGGGCATACAATAAGGGGGTATACGATTAGAGGGTAGTTTCAAAAGTATGAATGATAACAAAGTTAGTTTAATCATAAGTAATTGACGCAGACGGAATTTCAAATTTTCCAACTTTGAGCTTGAATAACCTGTCAACCATTGCTCTGATTGACCAGCCGTAAGCAGGAAAATCGACTACACACAATGAAACTCTCTGTATGATATTGAGTGACACAAGCATACTTTGGTTGGTCATTGTGCATGGTAGCCACACCGTGCCACCACCTATCGAAGGTCTTTGTACTTGCTAGTCGGTACCGAGTATTCCCAAACCATTGTTTCTCCCTCAGCCCATTCTTAACTTGTATTATGAGTTGTAAACATTGACCACACACACTAAACTTCTTTGGTCATGAGCACTGATGTATTCCTAATTGGCACAACATGCCAATACATACGAAAAATATTTGTACTTGCTAGAAGATACATAGAGTTTTGAAACCATGTTTTCCCCCTCTGACCATTTGTGACGCATGTTATGGGTTCCGAACGTTAACCACCCATATTCAAATTCTTTGGTCATGGTTAGTCACATGTGCCTAGTTTGGTTTGCCACAGTACGTGGTTACCACGCCGTGTCACTACGTATTGAAGGTCTGTGTACTTTCTAGTTGATAGCTAGTTTTCCCAAACCATTGTTACCCCCCTGTGACTATCAGTGACTTGTGTTGTGAGTTGTCAATGTTGACCACATGAAGTGAAATTCGTTGGTCATGGTCAGTGACATATGCATACTTTGGTTGGTCACTGTGCATGGTAGCCACGTTGTGCCACTACATATTGAACGTATTTGCACTTGCCAGTCAATATCTAGTATTCACAAACCATTATCTCCCATCCAGACCATTTGTGACTCGTGTTGTGAGTTGTCAAAGTTTACGACACTTAGTGACATTATTTTCTCATGGTCAGTGACATATGCCTACTTTGGTAGGTCATCGTGCATGGTGTCCACAGTGTTCCACAACGTATTGAAGTTCCTTGTGCTTGCTTGTTGATACATGGTGTTCCCAAACCATGGTCTCCCCCTCTGACCATTTGTGACTCCTAATATGAATTGTCAACGCTGACCACACACAGCGGATTTCTTTGGTCAAATGTAGTACATATGCCTACTTTGGTCAGTCATTGTGCATGGTAGCCACACCGTGCTACTACTGATTGAGGGTCGCTGTACTTGCTAGTTGATAACTGATATTCACAAACCATTGTTTCCCCTTTTGACCGTTTGTGACTCGTGTTATGTCTGGTAAATGTTGACCACCCATATTGAACTTCTTTTATCATGGTCGGTAACACATGCCTAGTTTGGTTGTTTGGTATGCATAGTAGCCACACCGTGCCACTATGTACTGAAGTTCTTTGTCCTTTCTAGTCAATACATAGGGTTCCCAAACCGTTGTCTCTCCCTCTGACCATTTGTGACTCGTGTTATGAGTTGTGAATGTTGACCATACATAGTGGACTTCTTCGGTCATAGTCAGTGACGTGTGCATTCTTTGGCTGGTCACTGTCTATGCTAGCCACACCGTGCCACTACTTGTTGAAAATAGTTCTACTTGCTAGTTGATAACTTGTGTTCCCAACCAATGGTTTCCCCCACTGACCGTTTGTGACTCGTGTTATGAGTTTTCAACGTTGACCACACATTGTGAAATCCGTTTGGTCATGTTTGTGACATATGCCTGCTTTGGTTTGTCACTGTACACGGTTATGTGTCAAAGGTCTTTTAACTTTCTTATTGACAGCTAGTGTTCCCAAACCATTGTTAGCCCCCTCTGACTATCTGTGACTCGTGTTGTGAGTTGTAAATATTGACCACATGAAGTGAAATTCTTTGTCCATGGTCAATGACATATGCATACTGTGGTTGGTCAGTGTCCATTGTAGCCACACTGTGCCACTACATATTGAAGGTATTTGTACTTGCTAGTCGATAACTAGTATTTACAAACCATTATCTTCCATCCTGACCATTTGTGACTCGTGTTATGAGTTGTCAAAGTTTACCATACTTAGTGACATTATTTGGTCATGGTCAGTGACATATGCCTACTTTGGTTGGTCATCGTGTATGGTAACCACACCGTGCCACAACGTATTGAAGCTCCTTGTGCTTGCTATTTGATACTTGGTGTTCCCAAACCATTGTTTCCCCCTCTAACCATTTGTGACTTGTATTATGAGTTGTCAACGTTGACCACAAACAGCGCATTTCTTTGGTCAAAGGCAGTACATATTCCTACTTTGGTCGGTCATTGTGCATGGTAGCCACATTGTGCTACTACTGACTGAAGGTCGTTGTACTTGCTAGTTGAGAGCTGATATTCACATAGCATTGTTTCCTCCCCTGACTGTTTGTGACTCGTATTGTGGTTGGTCAACGTTGACCACCCAGATTGAAATCATCTGGTCATGGTCAGTGAAATATGCCTACTTTGGTTGTTTGGTGTCCATATGAGCCACACCGTGCCACTACGTATGGAAGTTCTTTGTCCTTTATAGTCGATACATAGGATTCACCAACCATTTTCTCTCCCTCTGACAATTTGTGATTCGTGTTATGAGTTGTCAATGTTGACCACACATAGTGGAATTCTTCGGTCATAGTCAGTAACATATGCACCCTTTGGTTGGTCACTGTGCACGCTAGCCACACCGTGCCACTACTTCTTGAGAATCTTTCTACTTGCTAGTTGATAACTAGTGTTCCCAACCCATGGTTTCCCCCACTGACCATTTGTGACTCGTGTTATGAGTTTTCAACATTGACCACACACTTTGAAATCTGTCTGGTCATGGTTAGTGACATATGCCTGCTTTGGTTTGTCCATGTACATGGTTACCACGACGTGTCACGACGTATCGGAGGTCTTTGTGCTTTCTAGTCGATAGCTAGTGTTCCCAAACCGTTGTTAGCCCCTGATAATGTCTGACCCGTGTTGTGAGTTGTCAACATTGACCACATGAAGTGAACTTATTTGGTCATGGTCAGTGACATATGGATACATTGGTTGGTCACTGTGCATTGAAGCCACAATGTACCACTACATATTGAAGGTATTTGTACTTGCTAGTCAATAACTAGTGTTTTGTAACCATTATCTTCCACTCTGACCATTTGTGACTCGTGTTATGAGCTATCAAAGTTTAACACACATGGTGACATTCTTTGGTCATGGTCCGTGACATATGCATACCTTGGTTGGTCATCGTGCATGGTATCCACACCGTGCCACAACGTATTGAAGGTCATTGTGCTTGCTAATTGATACCTGGTGTTTGGAAACAATTATTTCCCCCTCTGACGATTTGTGACTCGTATTATGAGTTGTCAACGCTGACCACACACTACGGATTTCTTTGGTCAAAGGCAGTACATATGCCCACTTTGGTCGGTCATTGTGCATGGTAGCCACACCGTGCTACTAGTGATTGAAGGGCCGTTGAGAACTGATATTCCCAGACCATTGTTTCCCCCTCTGACCGTTTGTGACTCGTGTTATGGTTAGTGGACGTTGACCACCCATATTGAAATTCTTTGGTCATGGTCAGTGACATATGCCTAGTTTGGTTGTTTGGGGTGCATAGTAGCCACACCGTGCGACTAAGTATTGAAGTTATTTGTCCTTTCTAGTCCATGCATAGGGTTCCCAAACCATTGTATCTCCCTCTGACCATTTGTGACTCGTGATATGAGTGTTCAATGTTGACCACGCATACTGGATTTCTTCGGTCATAGTCAGTGATGTATTCATCCTTTTGTGGATAACTGTGCACGCTAGCCAAACTGTGCCACTACTTGTTGAAGTTCTTCGTACTTGCTAGTTGACAACTAGTGTTCCCAACCCATTGTTTCCCCCTCCGACCATTTGTCACTCGTGTTATGAGTTTTCAATATTGACTACACATTGTGAAATTCGTTTGGTCATGGTTAGTGACATATGTGTACTTTGGTTTGTAACTGTACATGGTTACCACGCCGTGTCACTACATATGAAAGGTATTTGTGCTTCCTAGTTAATAGCTAGTGTTCCCAAACCATTATCACCCCCTCTGAATACCTGTGACTCGTGTTGTGAGTTGTCAACATTGACCACATGAAGTGGAATTCTTTGTTCATGGTCAGTGACATATGCGTACTTTGGTTGGTCACTGTGCATTGTAGCCACACTGTGCCACTACACATGAAAAGTATTTATACTTGCTAGTCGATAACTTGTATTTACAAACCATTATCTTCCACCCTGACCATTTGTGACTCGTGTTATGAGTTGTAAACGTTTACCACACATGGTGACATTCTTTTGTCATGGTCAGTGACATATGCAAACCTTGGTTGGTCATCGTGCATGGTATCCACACCGTGCCACACCTTATTGAAGGTTGTCAGGCGGAGATCCACCGCATCTCCGCTGGGAAGAAGGTGGATCCGCGGAAGGAAGCCGTCGCGACCCACAAGTCCGCGGAAAGAGGTGGCCGCGACCAAAGATCCGCGGAGGAGGATGGAGGAGAGGCCGCGGAGCACCGGAGGATGCGCAAGGGATGCTGGCTCCCGCAATGAGGTTGCAGTAGAGCGTGGGGTGGTGCGGAATCCAGTGGCGGTGGAGGAGGACAGGCGGGAAACGTTGCCGCCAGGGAACAAACAATCAACGGTGGCTTCTCTATGGCTATTTGAAGCGATTGTCGCGGAGGAGGCAAAAAGAGGATAGGCAGGGATGAGAGTCCGCGGTGGAAAGAGAACATGTGCTGAGCCATGGAGAGGTGGGAGTGAAGCACGAGCGTTGGACGTGCGAGACATCCGCCGGCAGAACTGGATGTCAGGAAGAGGACGGCAGGAGCTCGACCAATGAGAGCCCAGGGTTGGCAGCGGTGATCAAGGAGGAGGGCCGGGAGGGCGCACCGCGCGAAGACAAAGCTTCAAGGAAGAACACAAGACCGCGCGCACCCAAGCCGCGGAGTGAAGGAAGAAGTAGTAGTATGGCAGAGAAATGTAGAAGAAGTAGTCTGTTGTGTGATTGAGGACGAGACCCGCGGTGCGCGTAACGCACCACGTGGAGTCTGAAGTAAAGGAAAGAGTGTTGTAGGAGGAGACCTAGAGAGCTAGGTTTGGTGATTATAAAGTAGCTGTGTAGCGGTGGAACCAGTGTGACGTGATCCTGGTCTGATCTTGTGCTGCCTGACTTGATGCAATTGTCAATTTCAGTTGAAAGACTCAAGTCCTAACTCATTCAGATCCAGACTTCTGCCTCATGTATCATTGGTCCGCGCATGTATGAATCAAGTTCCTACCTTCACTCCTGCTTCCTATATGAGATCCGCCCCCGTCTAAGGAACAGGAAGAGTGCTCTCCGCGGAGGCATTCCGCAGAGGACGAAATCTTCTCCTCCGAGTGAGTGCATGTCCTACTGGTTGCTCCACTTCTGATCTAGGGTCCAACAAGGATTCCGCTAGGAACTGTCACCACCAAGGAACGCAAGTAGGGTGAAGGGTGCTGCCGGCAACGTCACAGCCTTGCGCACGGCCACGGAACGGGGTTCCGCGGGCAGAGGAATCAGAGGCCAAGAGGTGGCAGACTCTCGTGCCGGCAAGGAGTGAGCCGCGGAGCACTACCGACGCGCGGGGTCCTCATGGTGGGAGGCATCCGCGGAAGACCAGGAGAAGCAGCGGAGGACCACTGAACAAGTGCACCGTGGAACCAAAAAACGGTAAAAACGCAGAGCAGACCCGGTGTGGAACCAGAGAGCGCGGAGGGAGAGCATTGCGCGGTAAAATTGGGGGTATCAAAGGTCCTTGTACTTTCTATTTGATACTTGCTGTTCCCAAATCATTGTTTCCCCCTCTGACCATTTGTGACTCGTATTATGAGTTGTCAACGTTGACCACACACTGCGGATTTCGTTGGTCAAAGGCAGTATGTATGCCTACTTTGGTCGGTCACTGTGCATGGTAGCCACACCGTGCTACTATTGACTGAAGGTCGCTGTACTTGCTAGTTGGTATCTAGTATTCCCAAACCAATGTTCCCCCCTCTGACAATTCGTGACTCATATTATGGTTTTCAACATTGACCACTTATAGTAAAATTATTTGGTCATGGTAAGTGGCACATGCCTAATCTGGTTGGTCATAGTGCATGGTAGCCACACCGTTCCACTACTTGTTGACAGTCTTTGTACTTGCTAGTCAATCAATAGCAAAGGGTTTCTCCCTTTGACTCCAGGTCGGTTTTTGTTCATTTGTTACGCATAGGTGCCTTCACGTGAATACTCCCTCCCACCCCCCTAGAGGGATGTTCCGTGGACGACCTGGAGGACAGATCTGCGACTGCATCGTGACACCCCCCCCCCCCCCCCCCCCCCCCACAGCTTAGGCTCAAATGTAGAGTTGATGTATCACAACACGGCCGCCCCCCCCCCCAGGTCGCGAGCCTATTATACATTACGCGTACGAGGATTCAAACCTAGGAACTACTACTCCTGAATCTAACTCTATAAGCACTAAGCTAACTCACATGGTGTTCATATGATGTCCAAATGACATTATAAGGGTTCTTATGGGTAAAGGGCACAAAATAAAGGGGTGTAAGATTAGAGGGTAGTTCTCAAAAGTATGAATGGTAACAAAGTTAGTTTAATCATAAAAATTTGACGCAGATGGAATTTCAAAGCTTGCAACATCGAGCTTGAATAACCTCTCAACCATTGCTCCAATTGACCAGCCGTAAGAAGGAAAGTTGACTACACACAGTGAAAATCTTTTTATGATATTCAGTGACACAAGCATACTTTGGTTGGTCATTGTGCATGGTAGCCACACCGTGCCACCACTTAACAAAGGTCTTTGTACTTGCTAGTTGATACCGAGTATTCCCAAACCATTGTTTCTCCCTCTGCCCTTTTGACTTGTATTCTGAGTTGTGAACGTTGATCACACACACTAAACTTCTTTGGTCATGAGCAGTGATGTATGCCTACTTGGATAGGTCATTGTGCACGGTAGCCACACCGTGCTAGTACATATGAAAAATCGTTGTACTTGCTAGAAGATACATAGTGCTTAGAAACCATGTTTTCCCCCTCTGACCATTTGTGACTCATTTTTTGGATTGTGAACGTTGACCACCCATATTGAAATTCTTTGGTCATGGTTAGTGACATATGCCTAGTTTGGTTTGTCACTGTACGTGGTTACCACGCCGTGTCACTACGTATTGAAGGTCTTCGTGCTTTCTAGTTGATAGCTAGTGTTCCCAAACCATTGTTACCCCCCTCTGACTATTTATGACTCGTGTTGTGAGTTGTCAACGCTGACCACATGAAGTGAAATTCGTTGGTCATTGTCAGTGACATATGCATACTTTTGTTGGTCACTGTGCATGGTAGCCACACTGTGCCACTACATATTGAAGGTATTTGTACTCTCTAGTCGATAACTAGTATTCACAAACCATTATCTTCCACCCTGCCCATTTGTGACTCGTGTTATGAGTTGTCAAAGTTTACCACACTTAGTGACATTATTTGGTCATGGTTAGTGACATATGCCTACTTTGGTTGGTCATCGTGCATGGTATCCACACCGTGCCACAACTTATTGAAGGACATTGTGCTTGCTAGTTGATACCTAGTGTTCCCAAACCATTGTCTCCCGCTCTGACCATTTGTGACTCCTATTATGGGCTGTCAACGCTCACCACACATAGCGGATTTCTTTGGTCAAAGGTAGTACATATGCCTACGTTGGTCGGTCATTGTGCATGGTAGCCACACAGTGCTTATACTGATTGAAGCTCGCTGTACTTGCTACTTGAGAACTGATACTTACAGACCATTGTTTCCCCCCTCTGATCGTTTGTGACTCGTGTTATGGTTGGTGAATGGTGACCACCCATATTGAAAGTATTTCATCATGGTCGGTGACATATGCCTAGTTTGGTTGTTTGGTGTGCATAGTAGCCGCACCATGCTCCTACGTATTGAAGTTCTTTGTCATTTCTAGTCGATACATAGGGTTCCCAAACCATTGTCTCTCTCTCTGACCATTTGTGACTCGTGTTGTGAGTTGTCAATGTTGACCATACATAGTGGACTTCTTCGGTCATAGTCAGTGACGTGTGCATCCTTTGGTTTGTCACTGTGCATGCTAGCCATACCGTGCCACTACTTGTTGAAAACCTTTCTACTTGCTAGTTGAAAACTATTGTTTCCCAACCCATGGTTTCCCCCACTGACCATTTGTGACTCGTGTTATGAGTTTTCAACGTTCACCACACACTGTGAAATCAGTTTGGTCATGGGTTGTGACATATGCCTACTTTGGTTTGTCGCAAAAATGGTTACCACACCGTGTCACTACGTATCGAAGGTCTTTATGCTTTCTTGTTGAAAGCTAGTATTCCCAAACCACTGTTAGCCCCCTCTGACTATGTGTGACTCGTGTTGTGAGTTGTAAATGTTGACCACATGAAGTGAAATTCTTTCTTAGTGGTCAGTGACATATGCATACTTTGGTTGGTCACTGTGCATTGTAGCCACACTGTGCCACTACATATTGAAGGTATTTGTACTTGCTAGTCGATAACTAGTATTCACAAACCATGATATTCCACCCTGACCATTTGTGACTCGTGTTATGAGCTGTCAAATTTTACCACCCTTAGTGACATTATTTGATCATGGTCAGTGATATATGCCTACTTTGGTTGGTCATCGTGCATGGTATCCACACCGTGCTACAACGTATTGAAGCTCCTTGTTCTTGCCATTTGATACTTGGAGTTCCCACGCCATTCTTTCCCTCTCTGACCATTTGTGACTCGTATTATGAGTTGTCAACGTTCACCACACACAGCGGGTTTCTTTGGTCAAAGGCAGTACATATGCCTACTTTGGTCGGGCATTGTGCATGGTAGCCACACCGTGCTACTATTGACTGAAGGTCGTTGAACTTGCTAGTTGGTATCTAGTATTCCCAAACCATTGTTTCACCCTCCGACAATTCGTGACCCATATTATGGGTTGTCAACGTTGACCACACATAGTAAACTTTTTTGGTCATGGTAAGTCGCACATGCCTAATCTGGTTGGTCACTGTGCATGGTAGCCACACCGTTCCACTACTTGTTGAAATTCTTTGTACTTGCTAGTCAATAAATAGCAAAATGTTTTTCCCTTTGATACCAGGTCGGTTTTTGTTGATTTGTTATGCGTAGGTGCCTTCACTGGAATACTCCCTCCCACCCTCCATAGAGGGATGTTTCTTGGACAACACGGAGGACAGATTTGCGACCGCATTATGACACCCCTGTTCCCCTCCACGGCTTAGACTCGAAGGTAGAGTTGAGGTATCACAACACGGCTGCCCCCCTCCCCCAGGTCGCGAGCCTATTCTATATAACGCGTATGATGACTCAAACCCAGGTCCTGCCACTCCAGAATCTAACTCTTTAAGCACTAAGCCAACTCATATGGTGTTCATATGATGTCCAAATGCCATCGTGAGAATGAACGTTGACTACACACAGTGAAACTCTTTTTATGATATTCAGTGACACAAGCATACTTTGGTTGGTCATTGTGCATGGTAGCCACACCATGCCACCACTTATCAAAGGTCTTTGTACTTGCTAGTCGATGCAGAGTATTCCCAAACCATTGTTTCTCCCTCTGCTCATATATGACTTGTATTATGAGTTGTGAACGTTGACCACAAACACTAAACTTGTTTGGTCATGATCAGTGATGTATGCCTACTTGGGTAGGTCATTGTTCACGGTAGCCACACCGTGCCAATACATATGAAAAATCTTTGTACTTGCTAGAAAATACATAGTGCTTTGAAACCATGTTTTCCCCCTCTGACCATTTGTGACTCATGTTATGGGTTGTGAATGTTGACCACCCATGTTGAGATTCTTTAGTCATGGTTAGTGACATATGACTAGTTTGGTTTGTCACTACATGGCTACCACACCGTGTCACTATGTGTTGAAGGTCTTTGTGCTTTCTAGTTGATAGCTAGTGTTCCCGAACCATTGTTACCACCCCCTGACTATCACCGACTCGTGTTGTGAGCTATCTGCGCTGACCACATGAAGTGAAATTTGTTAGTCATGGTGAGTGATATATGCATACTTTGGTTGGACACTGTGCATGGTAGCCACGCTGTGCCACTACATATTGGATGTATTTGTACTTGCTAGTCAATAACTAGTATTCACAAACCGTAATCTTCCACCCTGACTTTTTGTGACTCGTGTTATGAGTTGTCAAAGTTTACCACACTTAGTGACATTATTTGGTCATGGTCAGTGACATATGCCTACTTTGGTTGGTCATCGTGCATGGTATCCACACCATGCTACAACGTATTGAAGGTCCTTGTGCTTGCTAGTTGATACCTGGTGTTCCCAAACCATTGTCTCCCCCTCTGACCATTTGTCACTCCTATTATGAGTTGTCAACGCTGACCACACACAGTGGATTTCTTTGGTCAAAGGTTATACATATGCCTCATTTGGTCGGTCATTGTGCATGGTAGCCACACCATGCTTATACTGATTGAAAGTAGTTGTACTTTCTAGTTGAGAACTGATGTTTACAGACCATTGTTTCCCCCTCTGACCGTTTGTGACTCGTGTTATGGTTGGTGAATGTTGACCAACCATATTGGAATTCTTTCATCATGGTCGGTGACACATGCCTAGTTTGGTTGTTTGGTGTACATAGTAGCCACACCGGGCCACTACATATTGAAGTTCTTTGTCCTTTCAAGTCAATACATAGGGTTCCCAAACCATTGTCTATCCCTCTAACCATTTGTCACTCGTGTTATGAGTTGTCAATGTTGACCATACATAGTGGACTTCTTCGGTCATAGTCAGTGACGTGTGCATCCATTGGTTGGTCACCTTTCACACTAGCCACACTGTGCCACTGCTTGTTGAAAATCTTTCTACTTGCTAGTTTATAACTAGTGTTTCCAACCGATGGTTTCCCCCACTGACCATTTCTGACTCTTGTTATGAGTTTTCAACGTTGACCACACACTGTGAAATCCGTTTGGTCACGGTTTGTGACATATGCCTACTTTGGCTTGTCAATGTACATGGTTACCACGGCGTGTCATTATGTATTGAAGGTCTTTGTGCTTTATTGTTGACAGCTAGTGTTCCCGAACCATTGTCAGCCCCCTCTTACTATCAACGACTCATGTTGTGAGTTGTAACTGTTGACCACATGAAGTGAAATTCTTTGTTCATAGTCAGTAACATATGCATACTTTGGTTGGTCACAGTGCATTGTAGCCACACTTTGCCACTACATATTGCAGGTATTTGTACTTGCTAGTTGATACCTGGTGTTTCCAAACCATTGTCTACCCCTCTGACCGTTTGTGACTCCTATTATGAGTTGTCAACGTTGACCACACACAGCGGATTTCCTTCGTCAAAGGTAGTACATATGCCTGCTTTGGTCGGTCATTGTGCATGGTAGCCACACCGTGCTTATACTGATTGAAGGTCGCTGTACTTGCTAGTTGAGAACTGATATTCACAGACCATTGTTTCCCCCTCTTACCGTTTGTGACTCGTGTTATGGTTGGTGAATGTTGACCACCCATATTGAAATTCTTTCATCATGGTCGGTGACATATGCCTAGTTGGTTGTTTGGTGTGCATAGTAGCCACACCGTGTCACTAGGTATTGAAGTTCTTTGTCCTTTCTAGTCGATACATAGGGTTCCCAAACCACTGTCTCTCCCTCTGCCTATTTGTGACTTGTGTTATGAGTTGTCAATGTTGACCATACATAGTGGAATTCTTCGGTCATAGTCAGTGACATGTGCATCCTTTGGTTGGTCCCTGTGCATGCTAGCCACACCGTGCCACTACTTGTTGAAAATCGTTCTACTTGCTAGTTGATAACTAGTGTTACCAGCCCATGGTTTCCCCCACTGACCATTTGTGACTCGTGTTATCAGTTTTGAGCGTTCACCACACACTGTGAAATCTTTTTGGTCATGGTTTGTGACATATGCCTACTTTGGTTTTTCACTATACAAGTTACCACGCCGTGTCATTACGTATGAAAGATCTTTGTGCTTTCTTGTTGAGAGCTAGTGTTCCCAAACCATTGTTAGCCCCCTCTGACTATATGTGACTCGTGTTGTGAGTTGTAAATGTTGACCACACGAAGTGAAATTCTTTGTCCATGGTCAGTGACATATGCATACTTTGGTTGGTCACTGTGCAGTGTAGCCACACTCTGACACTACATATTGAAGGTATTTGTACTTGCTAGTCAATAACTAGTATTCACAAACCATTATCTTCCACCCTGACCATTTGCGACTTGTGTTATGGGTTGTCAACATTTACCACACTTAGGGCCATTATTTGGTCATGGTTAGTGTCATATGCCTACCTTGGTTGGTCATCGTGCATGGTGTCCACACCATGCCACAACGTATTGAAGCTCCTTGTGCTTGCTATTTGATACTTGGTGTTCCCAAACCATTGTTTCCCCCTCTGACCATGTGTGACTCCTATTATGAGTTCTCAACGTTGACCACACACGGCGGATTTCTTTGGTGAAAGGGAGTACATATGCCTACCTTGGTTGGTCATTGTGCATGGTAGCCACAGCGTGCTACTACTGACTGAAGGTCGTTGTACTTGCTACTTGGTATCTAGTATTCCCAAACCATTTTTTCCCCCTCTAACAATTTGTGACCCAAATTATGGGTTGTCAACGTTCACCACACATAGTAAAATTATTTGATCATGGTAAGTGGCACATGCCTAATCTGGTTGGTCATTGTGCATAATAGCCACACCGTTCCACTACTTGTTGAAAGTCTTTGTACTTGCTAGTCAATAAACAGCAAAAGGTTTCTCCCTTTGACACCAGGCCGGTTTTGTTGATTTGTTACACGTAGGTGCCTTCACTGTAATACTCCCTCCTACCCCCCTAGAGGGATGTTCCGTGGACAACCTGGAGGACAGATTTGCGACCGCATTATGACACCCCCCTAACCCCCCACGGCTTAGGTTCGAAGGTAGAGTTGAGGTATCACACCACCGCCACCCCGCCCCCCCTCCCCCCCGCCCCCTAGGTCGCGAGCCTATTCTATATTCCGCGTACGAGAACTCAAACCCAGGACCTACCGCTCCAGAATCTAACTGTCTAAGCACTAAGCCAACTCACATGGTGTTCACATGATGTCAAAATGACATTTTAAGGGTTCCTATGGGTAAAGGGCATATAATAAGGGGTTGTAATATTAGAGGGTACTTTTCAAAAGTATGAATGATAACAAAGTTACTTTAATCATAGAAAACTGACGCAGACGGAACTTCAAATTTTGCAACTTTGAGCTTGAATAACCTCTCAACCATTGCTCCGATTGACCAGCCGTAAGAAGGAAAATTGACTACACACAGTGAAACTCTTTTAATGATATTCAGCGACACAAGCATACTTTGGTTGGTCATTCTGCATGGTAGCCACACCGTGCCACCACTTATCGAAGGTCTTTGTACTTGCTAGTCGATACCGAGTATTCCCAAATCATTGTTTCTCCCTCTGGCCATTTCTGACTTGTGTTATGAGTTGTGAACGTTGACCACACACACCAAACTTCTCTGGTCATGAGCAGTGATGTATGCCTACTTCGGTGGTCATTGTGCACGGTAGCCACACCGTGCCACTGCATATGAAAAATCTTTGTACTTGCTAGAAGATACATAGTGTTTTGAAACCATGTTTTCCCACTCTGACCATTTGTGAGTCATGTTATGGGTTGTGAACGTCGACCACTCATATTGAAATTCTTTGGTCATGGTTAGTAACATATGCCTAGTTTGGTTTGTCACTGTACGTGGTTACCACGCCGTGTCAGTACGTATTGAAGGTCTTTGTGCTTTCTAGTAGATAGCTAGTGTTCCCAACCCATTGTTACCCCCCTCTGACTAGCAGTGACTCGTGTTGTGAGTTGTCAACGCTGACCACATGAAGTGAGATCCGTTGGTCATGGTCAGTGACAAATGCATACTTTGGTTGGTCACTGTGCATGGTAGCCACGCTGTGCCACTACATATTGAAGGTATTTGTACTTGCTAGTGAATAACTAGTATTCACAAAGCATTATCTCTCACCCTGACCATTTGTGACTTGTGTTATGAGTTGTCAACGTTTACCACACTTAGTGACATTATTTAGTCATGGTCAGTGACATATGCCTACTTTGGTTGGTTATCGTGCATGGTATCCACACTGTGCTACAACTTATTGAAGGTCCTTGTGCTTTCTACTTAATACCTGGTGTTCCCAAACCATTGTCTCTCCCTCTGACCATTTGCGACTCCTATTTTGAGTTGTCAGCGCTGACCACACACAACGGATTTCTTTGGTCAAAGGTAGTACTCATGCCTACTTTGGTCGGTCATTGTGCATGGTAGCCACACCGTGCTTATACTGATTGAAGGTCGCAATACTTGCTAGTTAAGAACTGATATTCACAAACCATTGTTTCCCCATCTGACCGTTTGTGACTCGTGTTATGGTTGGTGAATGTTGACCACCCATTTTAAAATTCTTTCATCATGGTCGGTGACATATGCCCAGTTTGGTTGTTTGGTGTGCATAGTAGCCACACCGTGCCAGTACGTATTGAAGTTATTTGTCCTTTCTATTCAATACATAGGGTTCCCAAACCATTGTCTCTCCCTCTGACCATTTGTGACTCGAGTTATGAGTTGTCAATGTTGACCACACATAGTGGATTTCTTCCGTCATAGTCAGTGACGTGTGCATCCTTTGGTTGGTCACTGTGCACGCTAGCTACACTGTGCCACTACTTGTTGAAGGTCTTTATACTTACTAGTTGATAACTAGTGTTCCCAACTCATGGTTTCCCCCATTGACCATTTGTGACTCGTATTGTGAGTTGTAAATGTGGACCACATGAAGTGACATTCTTTGTTTATGGTCTGTGACATATGCATACTGTGGTTGGTCACTGTGCATTGTAGCCACATTGTGCCACTACATATTGAAGGTATTTGTACTTGCTAGTCGATAACTAGTATTCACAAACCAGTATCTTCCACCCTGACCATTTATGACTCGTGTTATGAGTTGTTAAACTTTACCACACTTAGTGACATGATTTGGTCATGGTCAATGACATATGCTTACTTTGGTTGGTCATCGTGCATGGTAACCACACCGTGCCACAACGTATTGAAGCTCCTTGTGCTTGCTATTTGATACTTGGTGTTCCCAAACCATTGTTTCCCACTCTGACCATTTGTGACTCGTATTATGAGTTGTCAACGTTGACCACACACAGCGCATTTCTTTGGTCAAAGGCGGTACATATGCCTTCTTGTTGAAAATCTTTCTACTTGCTAGTTGATAACTAGTGTTCCCACTCCATGGTTTCCCCCACTGACCATTTGTGACTCGTAATATGCATTTTCAATGTTGACCACACACTGTGAAATCCGTCTAGTCATGGTTAGTGACATATGCATACTTTGGTTTGTCCCTGTACATGGTTACCACGCCGTGTCACTACGTATCGAGGGTCTTTGTACTTTCTATTTCAAAGCTAGTGTTCCCAACCCGTTGTTAGGCCCTCTGAATATATGTGACTCTCATTGTGAGTTCTCAACATTGACCACATGAAGTGAATATCTTTGGTCATGGTCAGTGACATATGCATACTTTGGTTGGTCATTGTCCATTGTAGCCACACTATGCCACTACATATTGAAGGTATTTGTACTTGCTAGTCAATAACTAGTATTTTGAAACCATTATCTTCCACTCTCACCGTTTCTGAGTCGTGTTATGAGCTTTCAAAGTTTGCCACACATGGTGACATTCTTTGGTCATGGTCAGTGACATATGTATACCTTGGTTGGTCATCGTGCATGATATCCACACCATGCTACAACGAATTGAAGGTCATTGTGCTTGCTAGTTGATACCTGGTCTTCCCAAATAATTGTGTCCCCCTAGGAATATTTGTGACTCATATTATGAGTTGTCAACGTTGACCACACACCAGGGATTTCTTTGGTCAAAGGCAGTACATGTGCCTACTTTGGTCGGTCATTGTGAATGGTAGCCACACCGTGCTACTACTGATTGAAGGTCGTTGTACTTGCTAGTGGAGAACTAATATTCCCGGACCATTGTTTCCCCCTCTGACGGTTTGTGACTTGTGTTATGGTTGGTGAACGTTGACCACCCATATTGAAATTACTTGGTCATGGTCAGTGACATATGCCTAGTTTAGTTGTTTGGTGTGCATAGTAGCCACGCCGTGTCACTACGCATTGAAGTTCTTTGTCCTTTCTAGTCCATGCATAGGGCTCCCAACCCAATGTCTCTTCCTCTCACCATTCGTGACTCGTGTTATGAGTTGTCAATGTTGACCACACTTAGTGGACTTCTTCTGTCATAGTCAGTGACGTATTTATCCTTTGGTTTGTCAGTGTGCACGCTAGCCACACCGTGCCACTACTTGTTGAAGTTTGTCATACTTGCTAGTTGATGACTAGTGTTCCCAACCCATTGTTTCCCCCTCTGACCATTTGTGACTCATGTTATGCGTTGTGAACGTTGACCACCCATGTTGAAAATCTTTGGTCATGGTTAGTGACATATGCCTGCTTTGGTTTGTCACTACCATGCCGTTACCATGCCTTGTCACTACGTATTGAAGGTCTTCGTGCTTTCTACTTGATAGCTAGTGTTCCTAGACCATTGTTACCCCCCCTCTGAATATCAGTGGCTCGTGTTGTCACTTGTCAACACTGACCACATGAAATGAAATTCGTTGATCATGGTCTGTGACATATGCATACTTTGCTTGGTCACTGTGTATGGTAGCCACGCTGTGCCACTTTATATTGAAGGTATTTGTACTTGCTGGTCAATAACTAGTATTCACAAACCAGTATCTTCCACCCTGCCCATTTGTGACTCATGTCATGAGTTGTCACAGTTTACCACACTTAGTGACATTATTTGGTCATGGTCAGTGACATATGCCTACTTTGGTTGGTCATCGTGCATGCTATCCACACCATGCCACAACGTATTGAAGGTCCTTGTGCTTGCTTTTTGATACCTGGTGTTCCCAAATCATTGTATCCCCTTTTAACCATTTGTGACTCCTATTATGAGTTGTCAACGCTGACCACACACAGCGGATTTCTTTTGTCAAAGGTAGTACATATGCCTACTTTGGTCCGTCATTGTGCATGGTAGCCACACCGTGTTTATACTGACTAAAGGTCACAGTACTTGCTAGTTGAGAACTGATATTCACACACCATTGTTTCCTCCTCTGACCGTTTGTGACTCGTGTTATGGTTGGTGAATGTTGACCACTCATATTGAAATTATTTCATCATGGCCGGTGACGTATGCCTAGTTTGGTTGTTTGGTGTGCATAGTAGCCAAACCGTGCCACTACGCATTGAAGTTCTTTATCCTTTCTTGTCAATACACAGGGTTCCCAAACCATTGTCTCTTCCTCTGACCATTTGTGACTCGTGTTATGAGTTGTCAATGTTGACATAGTTGACTTCTTCGT
The DNA here is from genome assembly GCA_023375785.1 of Penium margaritaceum. Classification (NCBI taxonomy): domain Eukaryota; kingdom Viridiplantae; phylum Streptophyta; class Zygnematophyceae; order Desmidiales; family Peniaceae; genus Penium; species Penium margaritaceum. The sequence continues at coordinate 67,876 of SZWC01002769.1, read as the reverse complement.
TCATAGTCAGTAACGTGTGCATCCTTTGGTTAATCATTGTGCACGCTAGCCACACCGTGCCACTACTTGGTGAAAATCTTTCTACTTGCTAGTTGATAACTAGTGTTTCCAGTCCATGGTTTCTCCCATGGACCATTCATGACTCCTGTTATGAGTTTTCAACGTTGACCACACACTGTAGAATCCGTTTAATCATGGGTTGTGACATATGCCTACTTTGGTTTGTCACCGTACATGGTTACCACACCGTGTCATTACGTATCGAAGGTCTTTGTGCTTTCTCGTTGACAGGTAGAGTTCCCAACCCATTATTAGCCCCCGCTGACTATCTGTGACTCGTGTTGTGAGTTGTAAATGTTGACAACATGAAGTGAAATTCTTTGTTCATGGTCAGTGACATGCATACTCTGGTTGGTCACTATGCACTGTAGCCACACTGTGTAACTGTTGAAATAGTATGCACCTTGTCCACTGCCTAGCTTGCTAGCTACACATACATTCAAGGCATGCACTACTCAATGGAGTATGTCCCCTTGGTCTATTCTGAGATGGGCCAGGAATGCACTGCCCATAATGGGTATGTCCCCTGTGCCTCATCATAGGAACCATACCTTTTTGGCTTGGTTGATTAGGCACCGGAGTCTCAAATTAGAGGTCGCGGGTTCAAAACCCGCGACGGCCGCAATTTTATTTGTGGCCAAAACTGGGACAGGAAGCTTCTAGGAAGCTTACTAGAGCCTGCCTTGAGGATGACACTTGGCGGTCTAAGGACGCGCCAAGTAGGAATGTAGGTTGAGATTGGCTCCAGTGGAGCCACTACAAGCAGAAGCTTTAGCAAAGCTCTGCAAGTATAAAAGCCTGTACCTTGCATGCATCCATTTACAGTTCTTGCCTTTGAGACTCTTCACAGAGTGTCCAACCAAAGGTAGACACTAAAGACCAACATGCGGACTTCTTGGGGTTGCAAACCAAACAAACCTAAAGTGTGGATCCCTCGTTCGAGGGTGATATGTTATCTTGGTTGCAATACCAAGAGCGGTAGGTGGCCTCCCATGTCGGGACCCGTTTTCTAGACCGTTGCTATCCGGCACATTGAAAAAGGGTTATGGGCCCACACTTCTGGTTCTAAGGCACGCTTCCAAGACCGACTAGCGCGTGGTCTTGCAGGACGCACAGGTACAACAGAGACACGACCATCGGACGGCTCCATCTGCTCCATCGGCTCCATCGGCTTCTTCAGGTAGGGTGCGCGCACGTGGCGGACTGGGGGACAAGGAATCGCTTTGTCCATGTTGGACAAGACCCTCGAGCCCCAACGGGATCAAGCTCTACCCCTTTTTAGAAGGTGGTACGACCCCGAGTCCGTTCTCTCACGACAGCACCATCGCCTTAGCCGATCATCGGCGGGAGGGGTATGCAACGGAACCAACTGCACCTTTGACAATGGTCGCAGTCAGCAGCCTCATCAACCTCATCGGCCTCAACGAAGCAGAGTAGCAGCGAAGCAGAAAAGACAAGCAACCGCAAGAAATGGCGGATACGACACCAGTCCGCCTTGAGGCGGGTATGTCCAAATTCACGGGAATAGGTTTTCCCTTGTGGAAATGGCAGTTTGAGATTGTCATGAACGTCCGTGGCTACCTCGACATCCTAAAAGGGACCAAGATAGCACCAGCCAATGCTACCGTGACGACGCATGCGGCTGACCTTGCAGCATGGACGATGAAGAACAACATGGCTCTCGCCATTCTTGTGACGTCCATCAACGAGACTCAAAACTCCCACATCACAGGATGCACGTTGGCTGCCGAGGCCTACGCAAAACTCGCACGTGTGCATCAATCGAATGCCCTAACAAACTGACTCTTCATCTTCCAACGGTTGATGTCGATGAGGGTGAGCGAAGGAGAATCGATACCCGCATTTTTGCAGTCGTTCGACAACGTGCTGCAAGAGGTCCAGCAAATGGAATGGAATCTCGACTACAACATGTGTGCCATGATCCTTCTAATGGCGCTGCCGGAAAGCTGAGGGTCCTTGATCACCGTATCTGGAGGTTGGAAGGAGGCAGATATGACGTACGAGGCTGTCGCCGAACACGTCCGCAACGAGTCCATGCGACGCAGAGGCGCCGAGGCAAACATCTCAGCCTATGCCTCTCGCTTCGGTGGACAAAGTGCAAGCTCTCGCTCTAGTTAAAGCCAGCAGCGGAAGCGGTGGCGGTGGAGGGAAAGGCAATGGTGGCGGGAAGAGTTCCAAGAAGCCCGGCAACTGTCACAACTGTGGCAAGGCTGGGCACTGGGCTAGGGACTGTCGTAGTCCCAAGAGAGAAGGCGGGAACAAAGGTGGAAAGGAGAAGAAGGAGCTCACCAACATGATGGCTAGGGGGCTGTCCATGAAGGGCGCAGCGATCCTTAGGCCCGGGACATTCGCCCTTGACTCGGGCACCAACCACCACTCATCAAAAGAGAAGAGTGGATTTGTCTCCATGGCCGAATCTGTCATGCTCATCAAGTGTGCAAACGGTGGCGTCGTCCAAGCCATGGGCGAAGGGGAAAAGGTGATCACGTTCAACGTGAATGGTGCGGAGAAGGCAGTCAACCTTCAAAAGGTGGTGTACATGCCCTCCTTTGCAGCCAACTTACTGTCCGTGTCACAAATCACCGACAACAACATGACAGTGGTGTTCACCAACAAGGAAGCGGTGGCCCTCAAAGACGAGGACATCCAGATTTTGTACACCAAAGAGGACCTCATGCTTCAAGTTCCAAGAGTCGACGGCCTCTACTTACTTCAAACCAAAGTCACCAAGGCATTGGATGAGGGACTCGCATGTGCCACCAAGACAGTGGCATCAGAGCCGAAGGATGCACCACTGGCGACCGCTGCGGCCACCACATCAACCAAGGACACTGATGCTGAGCTGTGGCACCGGCGATTTGGTCACGTGGCCAATAACACACTGCAAAAGATGCAAGAGCAAGAGGTAGTCCGCGGAATGGAAGGGTGCACCATGAAGCATGGCAAAGGGTGTACATTGTGTGAACCATGCCTCCAAGCGAAGGCAAAGAAGAAGCCGTTTGGGAGAGGAGGTCAACGAGCGGAGCACGTCTTGGAACTGATACACAGTGACGTGTGTGGACCCTTCCGCACACCGTCTAACGGAGGAAGCAAGTACTTCCTGACCTTCATTGACAACCACAGCCGCAAGTTGTGGATCTACTTCCTCAGAACAAAGGGAGAGGTCAAGGAGAAGCTCCTCGAGTTCGTCGCCATGGTGGAGCGACAAACGTCCAAGAAGGTGAAGGCGCTCCGAAGTGACAACAGGGGGTGAGTACGAGGCATGCAAGCCTTGGCTCAAGCATCATGGCATCCGCCACAAGCAAACCACCCCTTACAACCCCCAAAGCAACGGCGTTGCCGAGAGGATGAACCAGACCTTACTCGGCATGGTGCGAAGCATGTTCTTTGATGCCAAGCTCCCACCTTGCTTTTCAGCTGAAGCAGCAACAACGGTTTGCTACCTCTTGAACCTCACACCAGCGAACGCCTTGCGGAAGCATGGAAAGGAGCAGGACAAGCATCTGAAGACCCCACAGGAAACATGGTCGGGAAAGAAACCCAACGCATCTCATCTGAAGGTGTTCGGATGAACTGGATGGGTGAAGATCCAGTCGGAGGAAGGTGGAGGCAAGCTTGACGTACGCTCCAAGAAGTGCATCATGGTTGGGTACGACACGTCACACAAAGCCTATCGGCTTTGGGACTAGGCATCAAGCAAGCTCGTGAGGAGCCGTAATCCGTGTTCGACGAACGCACCCTTGGAAAGGGAGAGCTGCTGGACCCGACCCTCACTCCCAAAGCGGGAGAGTGGATAGTGTTGCTTGAGTCCGGAGACCAACCACCCGACAACTGGCTTGCCTTGCCAACAGGTGGTGGGAATGGGAGAGTGGCTGCAGAGGATGATGCAGCATGTGACATGGACGTGGATACCGAGGCGTCCGAGGCTTCTGAGTCTGACTTGGAGTCTAACGACTCTTCTAACGACGGCGACGATGACAAACCACCACCTTTGGAAGCACCAGCACCAAAGCAAGAAGCGGCACCACTACCCCGACACAGTTTGTGAACAAAGAGAGCACCTTTGCGGTATGAGGATGATTGGACCGGCCTTAGCTGGTCGTGCATGGCTCAGAGAGATCCATCCACAGTGGCGGAGGCCATGAATGGCCCAGATGCGGCCAAGTGGAAGGAGGCAGTGGATAGCGAGCTCGCATCCATTGCCGAGAACGGCACGTGGGTGCTGGTGGATAGACCCGACAAGGCCCACGTGGTGGGATCCAAGTGGGTCCTCCGAGTGAAGAAGAAGCAAGACAGCAATATCAACAAGTTCAAGGCAAGGGTAGTGGCTAAGGGGTTCTCTCAACGCCCGGGCTCCGAGTACGATGAGACGTTCGCGCCCGTCGTGACCTTTGCCTCGATCCGCTCTCTCCTTGGCATTGCTGCCGCAACGAACTTGGAGATACACCAGATGGACATCAGGACAGCTTTCCTTTATGGGAATCTTGACAAGGAAGTACTGATGGGGGTGCCCGAAGGAGTCGAAGCTCCCAAGGGCAAAGTGTGCAAGTTGGTGAAAGCGCTCTACGGGCTGAAACAGGCCCCAAGGATGTGGTATAAAGAGATGGACGGTTTCATGACCGGCCTCTCCTTTGCACATTGCCAGAATGACCCGAGCATGTACGTGCGCGATGATGGGAGAAGACTGATGCTGGTTGCTCTGTACGTGGATGATCTGATCATGTGCTCGTCTTTGGTCGAGCTGTTGGATGAGCTGAAGTCTGACCTCAGCAAAAGGTTCAAGATGAAGGACATGGGTCCTCTTGAGTACTACCTCGGGACTGCCATCCACCGCAACCGAGCAGCTGGCACCATCAAACTCAACCAAACCAAATACATTGGTGAGGTGCTGAAGCGCTACCACATGGAAGACTACAAACCTGTCAGCACCCCAATGACGACCAACACAAAGCTGAAGGCCTCCATGTCGCCAAGCAACGAAGCAAAACAAAGGGAGATGCAAGACATCCCCTACCAATCCGCCGTGGGTAGCATCATGTACGCCATGGTAGGGACTCGTCCGGACATCTGCTATGCTGTGGGACAAGTGAGCAGATTCGTGGCCAACCCTGGGCCACAACATTGGCAGGCAGTCAAGCGCATCTTGCGCTACCTGCAAAAGACACGTCACATGGGCCTCGTCCTTGGAGGCCAAGAAGGAACAGACCCCTTTCGTCTGAAGTGCTACACCGACGCTGACTGGGGAGGAAATCTTGACGACAGGAAATCCACCTCTGGATACGTGTGCATCTTGAATGGCGCTGCCATCTCATGGGCAAGCAGGAAGCTGGATTGTGTTTCCGTGTCCACGGCTGAGGCAGAGTACATTGCTTTGTCTGAGGTGTGCAAGGAGACTCAATGGCTCCGCAACCTGCTTGGCGAAATGATAGTACCACAAAAGGACGCCACGATCTTACACGTGGACAACATGAGTGCCATCTCGATGGCTACAGATGAGATCATCTCCCGGCGAACAAAGCACATCCACATACGTTACTACTACTCACGTGACCTAGTCATGAAGAACGTGGTGGACTTACAGCACTGTAGAACAAAGAGCATGCTTTCTAACTGCATGACTAAGCCGCTAGATAGCGACTTGCATTATGCAGACATTCGTGGATTCAGCATGAGGAGTGCGGTAGATGAAGGGTGAGCTCCAAGGCATTGATGGAGCCGAGCAAGGGACCGATGGACAGAGGTACAAGGGAGAGATTTGTTGAAATAGTATGCACCTTGTCCACTGCCTAGCTGGCTAGCTACACATACGGAGAAGGCATGCACTGCTCTATGGAGTATGTCCCGTTGGTCTGTTCTGAGATGGGCCAAGAATGCACTGCCCATAATGGGTATGTCCCCTGTGCCTCATCATAGGAACCATACAATTTTGGCTTGGTTGATTAGGCACCGGAGTCTCAAACCAGAGATCGCGGGTTCAAACCCCGTGACGGCCGCAATTTTCTTTGTGGCCAAAACTGGGACAGGAAGCTTCTAGGAAGCTTACTAGAGCCTGCCTTGAGGATGACACTTGGTGGTCTAAGGACACGCCAAGTAGGAATGTAGGTTGAGATTGGCTCCAGTGGAGCCACTACAAGCAGAAGCTTTACCAAAGCTCTGCAAGTATAAAAGTATTGTATTGCATGCATCCATTTAGAGTTCTTGCCTTTGAGACTCCTCACAGAGTGTCCAACCAAAGTAGACACTAAAGACCAACATGCGGACTTGGTGAGGTTGCAAACCAAACGAACCTAAAGTGTGGATCCCTCGTTCGAGGGTGATATGTTATCTTGGTTGCAATGCCAAGAACGGTTGGCGGCCTCCCATGTCGGGACCCGTTTTCTAGACCGTTGCTATCCGGCGCATTAACAGTAACTACATATTGAAGGTATTTGTACTTTCTAGTCGATAACTAGTATTCAAAAACCATTATCTTCCACCCTGACCATTTGTGACTCGTGTTGTGAGTTGTCAGAGTTTACCACACTAAGTGACATTATTTGGTTATGGTCACTGACATATGCCTACTTTGGTTGGTCATCGTGCATGGTATCCACACCATGCCACAACTTATTGAAGGTCCTTGTGCTTGCTAGTTGATACCTGGTGTTCCCAAACCATTGTCTCCCCCTCTCACCATTTGTGACTCCTATTATGAGTTGTCAACGCTGACAACACACAGCGGATTTCTTTGGTCAAAGGTAGTACATATGCCACCTTTGGTCGGTCATTGTGCATGGTAGCCACACCGTGCTTATACTGATTGAAGGTCACTTTACTTGCTAGTTGAGAACTGATATTCACAGATCATTGTTTCCCCCTCTGACCGTTTGTGACTCGTGTTATGGTTGGTGAATGTTAAGCACCCATATTGAAATTCTTTTATCATGGCCGGTGACATATGCCTAGTTTGGTTGTTTGGTGTGCATAGTAGCCACACCGTGCCACTACGCATTGAAGTTCTTCGTCCTTTCTATTCAATACATAAGGTTCCCGAACCATTGTCTCTCCATCTGACCATATGTGACTCGTGTTATGAGTTGTCAATGTTGACCATAGTGGACTTCTTCGGTCATAGTCAGTGACGTGTGCATCCTTTGGTTGGTCACTGTGCACGCTAGCCACACCGTGCCACTACTTGTTGAAAATATTTCTACTTGCTAGTTGATAACTAGTGTTCTCAAGCCATGGTTTCCCCCACTGACCATTTGTGACTCGTGTTATGAGTTTTCAACGTTGACCACACACTGTGTAATCCGTTTGGTCATGGTTTGCGACATATGCCTACTTAGGTTTGTCACTGTACATGGTTACCACGCCGTGTCCTTAAGTATCAAAGGTCTTTGTGCTTTCTTGTTGACAGATACTGTTCCCAAACCATTAATAGCCCCTGCTGACTATCTGTGACTCGGGTTGTGAGTTGAAAATGTTTACCACATGAAGTGAAATTCTTTGTTCATGATCAGTGACATATGCATACTTTGGTTGGTCACTGTGCATTGTAGCCACACTGTGCTGCTACATATTGAAGGTATTTGTACTTGCTAGTTGATAACTAGTATTCAAAAACCATTATCTTCCACCATGACCATTTGTGACTCGTGTTGTGAGTTGTCAACGTTTACCACACTTAGTGACATTATTTCTTCATGGTCAGTGACATTTGCCTACTTTGGTTGGTCATCGTGCGTGGTATCCACACCGTGCCGCAACGTATCGAAGCTCCTTGTGCTTGCTATCTGATACTTGGTGTTCCCAAAGCATTGTTTCACCCTCTGACCATTTGTGACACGTATTATGAGTTGTCAACGTTGACCACACACAGCGGATTTCTTTGGTCAAAGGCAGTACATATGCCTGCTTTGGTCGGTCATTGTGCATGGTAGCCACACCGTGCTACTACTGACTGAAGGTCGTTGTACTTGCTATTTGAGAACTGATTTCCCATAGCATTGTTTCCTCCCCTGACTGTTTGTGACTCGTGTTATGGTTGGTCAACATTGCCCACCCATATCAAAATTCTCTGGTCATGGTCAGTGACGTATGCCGAGTTTGGTTGTTTTGTGTGCATATCAGCCACACCGTGCCACTGCGTTTTGAATCTCTTTGTCCTTTCTCGTTGTTACATAGGGTTCCCAAACCATTGTCTCTCCCTCTGACCATTTGTGACTCGTGTTATGAGTTGTCAATGTTGACCACACATAGTGGACTTCTTCGGTCATAGTCAGTGACGTATGCATCCTTTGGTTGGTCACTGTGTACACTAGCCACACCATGCCACTACTTGTTGAAAATCTTTCTACTTGCTAGTTGATAGCCAGTGTTCCCAATGCATTGTTTTCCCCACTGATCATTTGTGACTCATATTATGAGTTTTCAACGTTGACCACACACTGTGAAATCCGTTTGGTCATGGTTAGTGGCATATGCCTATTTTGGTTTGTCCCTGTACATGGTTACCACGCCGTGTCACTACGTATCGAAGGTCTTTTTGCTTTCTAGTTGATAGGTAGTGTTCCCAGCCCGTTGTTAGCCCCTATGATTATATAAGCCTCGTGTTGTGAGTTGAGCACATTAACCACATGAAGTAAATTTCTTTGGTCATGGTCAGTGACATGCATACTTTGGTTGGTCACTGCGCATTGTAGCCACGCTGTGCCACTACATATTGAATGTATTTGTAGTTGCTAGTCATCAACTAGTATTTAGAAACCATTATCTTCCACTCTCACCATTTCTGACTTGTGTTATGAGCTGTCAAAGTTTACGACACATGGTGACATTATTTGGTCATGGTCAGTGACATATGCATACCTTGGTTGGTCATTGTGCATGGTATCAACACCGTGCCACAACGTATTGAAGGTCGTTGTGCTTGAAGGGTTGATACATGGTGTTCCCGAACAATTGTATCCCCCTCTGACTATTTGTGAATCGTATTATGAGTTGTCAACGTTGACCACACGCGGCGGATTTCTTTGGTAAAAGGCAGTACATATGCCTACTTTGGTCGGTCATTGTGCATGGTAGCCACACCGTGCTACTACTGATTGAAGGGCGTTGTACTTGCTAGTTGAGAACTGATATTCCCGGACCATTGTTTCCCCCCCTGATCGTTTGTGACTTGTGTTATGGTTGGTGAACGTTGACCACCCATATTGAAATTTTGTGTTCATGGTAAGTGACATATGCCTAGTTTGTTTGTTTGTTTGGTGTGCATAGTAGCCACACCGTGCCACTACGTATTGAAGTTATTTGTCCTTTCTAGTCCATGCATAGGGTTCCCAACCTATTGTCTCTCCCTCTGACCATTTGTGACTTGTGTTATGAGTTGTCAATGTTGACCACAAATAATGGACGTCTTCCTGTTGAATATGTTTGCCCCTTGTTCAGTCTTGTACGACGGATCAGGAATGCTCTGCCCCTTGTGGAGGTATGACCCCTGGATTTGTTGTAGGGTGACTCAACTATGCTCTGTCTCATGTGAGATATGACCTGTGAGTACACCATGTAGGTGAGTGGTTAACTTAGCCATTTTGTTGATTTGGCCAAGTGAGAGGTCATGAGCTCGATCCTGGCTCCATGCACATCTTGGTTGTTTTAGAAGCTTCCAAGAAAGAAAGTCCATTGCTTCTGGGAAGCAACACGGCTGATCAGTCACCTTGGCACAAGGATGCTTATGTGTCAAGCCCACAGCGCAAGTCTCTTGGTGATGTGGCAGGGTCAAGCCACTTCTTAGGAATGTGCTTTTGAGTTCTAGGACTGGACAGGCAGCTATAAAAGGACTTGTCTTGCATGCTGATCAATTAACCCTTGCTTGATGCTCTCTTGCGTATTGACGACTTGAGCTCTTCTTGAGATGTAATGCTAAGGCGTTAGTACTCTTGAAGGTGAAGTGTATGCCTGATTAAGTTTGGGGTGCA